>JBBPDJ010000002.1:8327960-8346113 GCA_037974625.1 Cucumis cinereus | reverse complement strand
TTCAATGCTTGCTTATATGATGTTTTCAACTATTTACTTTCTCTCTCCCGTTTTATAAAACCATTTTCTCTAAAAACGGAAAGGGAGGTCACATCATACACTCGATATAGACTGCGACTTCTGAATTTTACACGACTGACTTGCTAGCTGCGTGGAGCAAGTGCCGCACAATCGTGGACCCGTGTTCGAAAATCTACGATTGTGACACCGCGCCTCCCAGATCTAGGACGTTGACGTCTCACCGAGCCACAACTGTACCCGAGCCGCGTCAATCTGCCGACGACGTAGCCGTGAGCCGCCGCGTGTGGATTCACTCCCCAAGCCGCGCACCACCCCACGCTTCTTCGCTCAGCCACGCGTCGCCGTGAGCCGCTTGCCCAGATCTGCTAGCGCCGCCCAGCCACGTGTAGGTTCGCGTTTTAGCCGCACCTTCCTCTGACCCTGCGCTGCTGCTTCTCGAGCCACGAGCTACAAAGCCACATCCAAATCTGCAAGCAAGCCGAGCCATTAGCCTAGCCGTGAGCCGCGAGCCGAGCTGAGCTATTTTCTTGAGTCTTCTGTCGCTTCTTGTCTCCACTGCCACTGCTCTTTGTTGGTTTGGTGGTAAGGTTTGGGAAGTATTCAATTAGGGTTTTAGAGTGCCAATGGAGTTTTAATTAAGAATTTTCCTTGGATTAATTCGGTTTTCTTTATTGATGAAGGATCAACCCAAAGTTTCAATCAGGGTTATTTGAGGTGCAATCGCCTTAGTTTTCGTGTTTGTTGGTGAGTTTGAAAGTGGCTATTGATGGTTAGAATTAATTAATATTTCTTTTAGGAAGAAAGTATTAATTAAAGTTCTTGTGTGTTTAGGGTCGATTGGAGGCTAATTCGATTAAGGAAATCTCTGTAATTTAAGGTAAGGATTACTTCTACCGAATCTACGCCTTCGGCGTATAAGGTGTGGAAGATGGTTAGTGTGCCTGCATTATGGTGTTGGCTTCGGGTTTTTATTTGGTTTATATTTTTGTATTGATTATGCATGATTCGTCATACTGCTTACCTGTGTTATCTGCTGCATGAGAATTGTTTGGTTATTGTGATCACAATGTTTGGATTGGATTTCTTTGGTTACGGTTTCTGTTAACTTTACCTAATGAGTTTGCATTTGGTGGGAGAACGATGAGTCAATTTGCAAGCCAGTACGACGACTTGATTCTGACAAAGCCAGTTACAAGCTTGTGTGGCGAATTTGTTTTTGAAGGTCGGATAATAAGCTTACGGGTGTTCCGACGTTCCGTTCTAAGGGCAAACCGGTATGGCAGTTTGTTTTGATAGGGTCTGTTAATGAGACCTGTACGGAGACCTGTTCCGACATATTTGTCAGTACTCAACCAACCGACTGTGTGTCCTAAAGTATAAGTCATTAGGGGAAGTTAACTGTCACCCAGTGGAATCTGTAGTGGTTTCCTTACTGGGTATATTTTATACCCATTCTTTCTATGCTTTATTTCAGGCAAAGGTAAGAGTGGACCAGCGAGGGGCAAGTAGAACCAGTGACCATATCAGGAAGGACCAGAAGACCTTTTTGCTTCCGCTTACACCTTTTGGCACTTGTTTTCTTTACGGTTAAAACTGTTTGTTATTACTTATTGTAATTATTTTGGTTTAGAAAACTATTTTAGGGATCCCGTCTAGGTACTTTTCTTTTCTTTTCCATTATTTGATTGATTGATCGTTTTGAAAACCTTTTATTGTTTACTTTGGATTAAATAAAAGTATTTGTTTCTTTTCATTTACGTCTTTTAAAATTGATTTAAAGGTTTTTTACTTAAGTAACGACCTTGGGTCAAAGTTGAAAACCCGGGGCGTTACAATATATATGTACATATGTATATATAGATGTATATATACATACATACATATGTATGGTATGTATGTATGTACATACATATATATATATATATATTATATATATATATATATGTATATATATTATTTTTTTCTCTATATCCTTACTTCGGTTGTACGCCGTTATGCTCCTCAATTTCACAACATGTTATCGACACGAGCTCCTGCCATCTCCTCTGTCGAAGATAAGTCGAATTTTTTCTCACTTTATTATAATTAATAAAATAAATGTTATTTTGCATACTTGATATATATTAAATTTCTAATATAATTATAATATTCTATGATAGTCTTACCATGACAAATCTTGTAAAACTAGAATTTACGGTCCTTAACATTAACGATAGAAATTATTTGTCATGGGTTGTTGCTGAAGAACCACAAATGCCGACCAACAGGAACAATGTCATTCTTTAAAGCAAATGTTGTGAAATTTAATCGTAGATGGGATCGAGGTCGTGCTCGTTGTCGAGGTAGAGACCGTGGTGGAGGAAGAAATAATTATTACTTTTGTGGTCGTCGTTCTAATAATCTAAAATAAAAAAAACCATGTGAAACGATGATCATAAAGGGAAGGCTCCACAAAAAAAGAATTCAAAAGGTGATGAAGAAGTATGCTATCGATGTGGTATGACTGAAAATTGGTCACGCGTTTGCCATACATCGAAACACTTAATGATATCAAGCCTCCCTGGAAAAGAAAAAAGGGAAAAATGTATAATCTAATTGTGCCTATTAATATAATAATATTTTTTACTCATCCAATCTAATTGATTTGGATGTGGCAGATTTCTTTAAAACTCTTGAAGAGAAGATTGACATAGTTGATGGAACAACAAGTGTTTCTTTGGCTATGAGAATATCTAGAATGTTCTTCCTATATTGTTATCTATCTTCATGTTTTTGTTTTTGTTAATGTTCAAAGTGTTGTTTTACTTATTGTAATTATTTTCTTTTAATGCAAAAACTTGCATCATTTTCATACGTTGTGTGATTAAAGAATGAGCAAAGAAGATCTACCTAAACCAACCTAAACGCGAGACTTAAATAGTCTTTCAATAAAACCACAATTCATTGAGAAAAGACTAAATTATTCATTTTTAAAAAGTTATTAAAAAAAAGATAAAATTGAAAAATATTAAAAATACATAATAATTATTAAATAAAGTCTAATTAATAGTTTGATGCTTGTGTGGATCATATCAGATACCAAATGTTAGTATAAAATTAAACTCAAATGCAGAAACCACTATCACCAATGGATTCTAATAGGATAGTTAAATCAACCAAATACATATTATAAAGGAATGAACACTTACTTGATAGTTCCATGATGAACATCCAAAATTCTTTATGATCGATGTTCTCCAATCAAAATACCGTATTTTCTTCAATTCACATTTTAATGATATAATTAAACATTGATTGATATAGTGTGTTATCTTTTGGAGACAAAAGAAACCACGTAGAGATTTCTAAAAGGAAGTACTCATTTTATAAGTCACATGAGAAGAATTATCTGTCACCTATATATATAGGCAACTTCTCACATTCCAGGTAACTACTCACTCACCTCATCTAGGTAACTACCCATATCTAGTGTAACTTCTAACTCTTTCATTAGATGAATAACTACCCATGAACTTGAGTAAGAAATAACTTCTAACATGAACTTAACTACCCATGAATAACTTCTAACACTTTTTAGGCCTTCTTTTTTCATTGTCAATTTCATCATAATTTTAAAAACAAGTTTCTTGTTTAAAAAATAAAAAAGTGAATCAGTTACAAAACACACATTTTTTTTTTAAAAAAAGTTATTTTCAAAAACAAAAAACAAAAAACAAATGGATTATCAAACAAGCCTTAAGCTTTCAAGTTTATTTTATTTTTGTGTTCTTGAAATTTTAAAATATCTATTTTAGTCTCTAAACTTTTAAGATTCTTCCATTTTAGGTTTATCAAACTTTTGCTTTCTCTTTTTGAGTCTCTAAGCTTTTAAAAATAATCGTTGAGCATTTCTTTTGGTATTTAGTATATTAATACACGTATGATTTCGAGCAAAGTACCTAGAGATGAAGTTCTTGACAGATTTGGAAGTCGTTCCAAAGGTGCATTTGCCAGTAACGCTTTATTGTGACAACTATGACGCGGTTGCAAATTTCAAAGAACCTCAAAGTCATAAACCAGGAGAGCATATTGGACAAAAGTACCATCTCATCAGGGAGATTATACATCGAGGAGATGTGTGCCCTAGTTTATTTATTCTATTTTTCTCACTTAAAACTTGACATTTGTATATTATACCACTAGAAGTTTTAGTCCAAGTGGGAGTATGTTGGGTTTTATGACCTAAGACTCATGACTTGTAAATATCAACTATTTTATTCAATAAAGTTGTTGAAGTATTGTTCAATAAGTTGTTATTCAATAAGAGATTTGCTTATGATAAAACTCATAATCCAATAAACAAGGTTTTTGTTTAACTATGGTATGAGTACTTGAACTTTATGTAGAGACATAAATGTGGATCAAGTTTAAGTAATAGTCTAAATGGTCTATAGTATAGAAATAAGGTTGGACACCTTATTCTAACGATACTATGGATGCGTTCCACTTTGTATTTAGTACAAGCAGAGTGATCCTGAGATGCTCATGTAGAGACGTGTGAGTGGGGTATCCTATGTAATTGGATTTGTAAGATCGAACCATGAAATTGTTACTTTTACATTATAACACCGTTAACTGATTAAAACTGATGACACTATGTGGGGACACTATGTGCTTATAGTATTGTTCATCAAGAGTTTTTCCACCTAATCCACTATTGTTAAGTGCCAAATTATTATGCAAATATGATGCATGCATATTTGCTATATAATGCACATATTGGTAGTGTAATTTGATGATGAAACTTGTTGGATCTTGGATATAATATTCACAAGTGTTCTTAAACTCATTATCTCTAAAACAAACCTCACAAAATTGGTCACCAATTTGATCCTACAATTAAAGTTCTAAGACTTGAGAATAGTAGAGAAGATCCTTGTGGTTGTTTACAACTTTGTTCCATTGAATGTCACCAACTAGAGAGGGATAATTTTGAGCTACAAAGGTAAGTGTTCTTGAAACTTATTTTTTCCTAATTTTTCCAACATGCTTAATCCTCAAAATTCATGAAATCTAGAGTGTTTTAGTTCAATCCACTCCCACTAGCATGTTAGTTTATCTTTCCCAAATACATCTTTTGTTAAAAAAAATTAATTTTCAAAAACAAAAAACATAAAAAAAAAAATGGGTTATCAAACAAACCTTATAACTTTCAAGTTTATTTTATTTTTGTGTTATTGAAATTTTAAAATATCTATTTTAGTCTCTAAACTCTTAAGATTCTTCCATTTTGGTTTATCAAACTTTTGCTTTCCTTTTTTGAGTCTCCAAACTTTTAAAAATAACGATTTTAGTAAATTCTTCTTGTATTGAGTATATTAATACATGTATGATTTGGAGTAAAGTAAGGTAGAGATGAACAATGCATAGAGTAGAATTAATGCAGACCAGTAACATATAGCAAGGATCAACACTATTGTTTTTTAAAAGAATAATGATTGAAATAAACATTTTGAAAGTTAGGTTTAAGATGTCACTACCAAAGTCTTTGAACAAAAATATAACAATTAATGACTAAAATAGATTTAAAATAATTTAAAAATATAAAAATGCAATTGTCACACAAATAAATAAACTAAAACATAAAGATTCAACCTTTATAGTTTTTTTCTTACTTTATAAAACAAATATGATAAAAAATATGTAAGTGAAGAACAACGACCCTACTATACTATATTATCGAAAAAACAAAATCAACCATCAATTATAAAAAAAATGAGATGTCTTGATCATTAAAAACTAAACTATATCATCATATACCAAAAATAATACAAACAAATGGGGTAATGAAAATGATGTTATGATTCCCCAATGATACAAAAGAAAGAAAAATGCGACGACGATTTTATTCTTATTAAATAAATAGAAAAAGGAAATAACATTATTTGAAAACAACGAGTCATTATGATGATGACGCTAATAAATAATAATAATAATAATAATAATAATAATAATAATAATAACATGAAATACTGTTTTGTCGTCGTAGTCTAGAGTTTGTTCAATTTTAACTCATTTACTTTTGCTTTTAAAATATACAATTAGCACACATGGATAGGCTGGTATCACGGCAGAAGGAGAAATATGAGCTAGAATTTGGACGTGGGAAGGAGGTAGTTGACGCCGTATTCACTATTGACAGACTGACCGATGATGACAAATGTGATGTTATTGACATCCTTGGAACGAACATACAAAAGATGGATTGTTTTCTCGTTGTACCGGAAGAACAACAAAAGCGGTATTGCACCCGTCTACTTGATCGAAATCGCTAGATTGGCCAATGTTGCAACCTAACCCCTCTTTTTTTGTGAGCTTTCTTTTATTGAAATCACCACATATTTTGCTTGTCTTATATTATTTTTGGATGTAAAAACAATGTAACTTTGCTATGATTTCAACTTATGAACATCCTTATGATATGAAAGATAAATATTATGTAACCATAACCTGTTAAGTTATTGATTGCTTCAACGTTTATGTTATGTAATTGTGCGTTTAAAACTTGAATTCAAGATTATGTGTTTAGTGCATGAATACTTTGAAAAGAAACTGTTATGTTTTAGGAATGAAAAAATATTGGAAGTTTGTTTTTTGTCTGTGAAGGGTTGGGAAAATAGGTGTATGGTAGAAAACTAAAATGAATAATATAAAAAATTTATTTACAAAAATTTCATCAACTATCTTAACTCAACTCAACTTAACTCTGCACCTCAAATACGACTTTTTAACTCAACTCAACTCAGCACCTCAAACACAAACAATAATTACTAACTCTGCATCTCAAATATAAACAATTTAACTCCCTAGATAATTGAGCATCCCATATAATAATTACCAATTCAACTCAATGTTTTTATAAGGCGTCAACCGCTCCTAAAATGATTAACAAAAACTAGCTCATCTGCACCGGTATGTACATAAAGATAAGAGATCTCGAGTTCAAATCCTTCCATCCCAATTTGCACTAAAAAAAATAATAAAATATATGAAAAACTATTTTAATACAACAATAAATCAATAATATCAGTAATATCTAAGCCGACAGAGCTCTGCTGATGGAAGCGTGGTCGTTAGGAAGAAAAAACATGAAGGAAAGAGCGTGAGTTTCACGCGTTCAGTGGAATTATCAGTTTCGTAACTTCGAAGTTTTTTATCACAAAAAAAGGAAAAAAGAAAAGAAAAAAAAGTTCTCAATCAAATTCAATACTTGCGATTTAAGCCTCGCAAAAGAGCATCTCCAGTTTAAAGGGCCACAGATTAGGACTTCCACTGAACTACTGGACCTCAAATCTTCACTCCCCATCGCTCATTTTTCCTTTTCCTGATAGATCTTTCCCACTTTGCTCCCCTCTGCTCTGATTGCAAAACCCAGGTACCATTCTTTTTTCATCAATGTACTTTAATAATTCCCCATTTAACTGAGCTTTGTGCCAGTAAAATGCATCTCTGAAAACTGGGATTTTGCTCTTGCTTCGTTTTGGTGGGTTTTTCTACCTGGGTTTTGCAATTCTGGTGAATTTATGGGTTTTGTACTGATTTTCCAGATCTGGGTGAAGTGGGTTTTGTTTATGAATCTAGAATTTGCAACTTCATCTTCTGGGTTAAACTGTGTTTTTTTTTTTTTGGGGGGGGGGGGGGTTGATGAGTTGGATTTTTCCTTTCTTAGTTTAATGATTGTCTGCTTGTGGGGATTTTTTTTTTTTTTTTTCTAATGGTAATTTTGATGAGATGTTCTTCAAATTTGCGTAGTTTGTCCTATTGAACTTAGCTGCATTGTGTTTGTTTCTACTGTTTTTTTTTTTAGCTCAGGATCTACTTCTCTGCTTAGCTGACTGCCATGAGTGGTGGAGTAGCTGATGATAGGCCTTTAGATTATGCCAGGATTCAGATCATACCTTCTGAGAACAGGTTGTCCTTTTTTCCTCATTTCTTTTAGAGAGAATATAGTTGAGGTTGTGCTTGCAAAATCATGTTCTTCACTGTTCTATTCTAAGTCCATGGCACCATCCATTTTTGAGGTAGGATGGAGGAGAAATAGAAATAATGTTTTACAAACCGAAATAGAAATAATTTAGGGAGAGTGAGACATGGTGAACAGTAGTTTACTAGCTAAGATGAGGAATGAGTATCATAGGATCTATTATTGCTCAATTTAGAATTTACAATTAAGTGAAAACACATGATTAGGAAGCAAATAGAATGAGACTCACAATGTCACAATGTTCCTACTTCCTACTTCCCCAACTAACTATATAAAGGAAGCATGGTTCCTTGATATTCTGTGCTTTTGAAGTCTATGTTGAAGTAATGGGAAACAGAACATTCTACTTCTTTAATAGCTCTTTAAGTTCCTAATCAGAACATTATCTTTGGGTATAGATTATGGCTTCCATTTGGTTTAATCTTAAATTTGTATCGGATCCTTTCTAGAGGTTTTTCTTTATCTTTAGCATGTTTTTCAGGTTGTTTTCTTAGATTGTGATCCTAAAGATGCACAACTTATCTTTTGGCTTCTGCTAAAGAAATAGTGAAGAACAAAGTACTTATTGTTATGTTTATGCTGCAATTCAAAGCTTAACAGGGAAAATTTTACAACATTAATATTTCCTTCCTATCACTTGGTTCTATAGAATTTCTTGTTTTCCCTTTTTTCTGAAAGTCTTGTCTGCCTCTTGATGCGAATGAGGGTATACAGGTATGAGGCATTTGTTTGCTGTGGCAATGAGGTAGATGGACTGGCTGAGGGGAATCTGGACGCATTGTTGCTGCATTTACCAGAACTAGAAGAGATCAATGCCAAAGGATCTAAGGCTAGCATTAAACTCCAACCATCAGCCTCTTCAGGCAGTACAACATGGTTTACAAAATCTACTTTAAGAAGGTTGTTCTGACTTACATTATTTCAATTTTCAATTCCTTCTCAATTGTGCATTTTTGTTTAGTACTTTTACTTGTCTATTCAGGTTCCTCCAGATAGTCGGCTCACCAGAATTACCAAATATTATGAAAACAATGAACGAGATGTCTCAACTAGAAGAAACCAAAAGATTTCATCTTTCTTTATATGGCCAGGTAGTAGTGGGTGCTATCTTTTAAAGTCGTTTCCCTGTAATGTTTTCTTGCTGGTGAAAATTAATTTATTTCAATATTCTTTCCAGGGTCAGATGTCAAAGACCGAAGAAAAAGGTAATTCTCACAATCTGTTTGGGGTAACGCTTTGCTGATGAAACTACCATGATCATACTTTCATGTGTCTCTTAAGTTTTTGCTATCTCCTGTTTTGACAGATGGCTGCAACCTCGACTCCTCTAGTCCGAAACATGGGGTACTGATTTTTCTTTGATTCTTAGAAATACTTATTCACTATCACTTTGATTGTTTTATGTCATTAATTAGTTGAGTTCCTCCTTGTGTAAATTTCACCGTGTTTCCAGTCTGGACCTGAATTTGCTTCATCAGCTGCATCAAAGTAGGTTATTTGTGTTCTTAATTATCTTTTCTGTTTCTTTACATAATATAGAAGGGGTTGCTCAAATGTGAACAATGTAAAATGAATTGACAGAAATGACTTGTTGCGAGCAATGGACTTGAGGCTAACAGCATTGAATAAGGACTTAACTGCAGTGTTTGAAAAAGCTCACGGTGCAACTTGCAGTTCTAAAGAAATCAGCCATTTGGCCAAGTTTACTGAACATTTTGGAGCTATAAATTTGAAGTAGGTTATTTCGAACTTTCACTTTGGAGATGTTAAAAGAACTGTTGCCCGTTTATTGTTAGAACTTAAAAGGAAACTTCTTTTCATTATATTTGTTTGTTCTCATTACAGCATCTTCACGTGACCTCTGCAGGAATTGTACATACAAATATATGGAACTAAATCCAAAGAGTGATGACGTCGAGCTCGTTAATGATGATAATAAGCACACAGTTACTTCAAACTTGAGCAACGACAATGCTATTAGTGTACATGGAAGTATTAAAGCTGAAAAATCAAATTCATCTACACCAGTCAAATATGGTGTTTCACCTGCAAAGGTTGCCCAGATTGAGCGACAGGATTCATCAGAAACCGAGTCTTCTGATTCTGATAATGAAAATGGGACACCAGCAGAAAGAAGTAGAACAATGGTACGCTCAACGGTTGCGAGAAGGTCAGCATCACCCATGAGAAGAGTACAGATTGGTAGAACGGGATCCCGACGAGCACCAGCAATAATGATTAGGAGTCTAAATCATCTGCAAACAAGAGACAGTATGTTTTCCCAAGGAGATGCAGCAGCTAATAGTGATGATGATGAGGAAGGATCAGAACCTTCCGGTAAAGCAGCTGATAACAATGTAGGTAGAATATCTGTTCAGGATGCAATCAGTCTTTTTGAAAGTAAACAGAAAAACGATGCTTCTGATATTCAGAAAAGAAGATCATTAGCTAATATAACCATTGGTGCAAATAAATTTGTATTGCGAAGATGGAGTACAGGCATGGGAGAGGATTCTACAAAATGCCAGCCAGAGCTTGTTAGTGATGAATCAGATCCAATAAGTCATGATTTGGCTGAAGAGGTGCCAAAGAGTAAGTTAACAGATGAAGAAGATGTGGGATCTGATAATATATCTTCAATTGATAAGACATGTACAACTGCTGAAGTTGAAGAGAAATTAGAAGATTCAGAAATAAAAGCTTCTGATCCACCAGAGACTCAAGCAGATTCTCCCATTAGCGAACCACAGGTAGCTGTCCAAAAGTTATCTGCAAATTCGGAATGGACTAGAAGAAAGGAAGCAGAATTGGACCAAATGCTGAAAAAAGTGATGGAAAGTAAGCGTATGGCACAAAACAATTCCCAAGCAAATCGAAAGAAAGATGTCAATTCTGAACAGAGGGGTGAACTGTATGATCAGTACAAGGCAAAAAGAGATGAAAAACGTAGGGCAGAGGAAGCTAAAAGGAATACAAGTAAAGAGGCAAAAATTAAGGGAACTCAACAAGTTGCAGATGATAGGAGAACCAAGATAGCCTCTGCCGAAGTTAATGTAGCAAAAAAACGTGCAACACGTAAGCCTGAAGTTCCATCAGCAAATTTGTCAAAATCAGAAAAACCAAAGAAGGAAATCTCAAAACCATCCACGATTGAGAAGATTTCATCTAGAACAAAACCAATGGCTGTCACACGCAAGTCGTGGCCATCTTCGGCATCAGAAAGAACCACTGGGATTTCTCCAGCCACAGCGAATGCAACTCGTCAGAGAGCCCAACCGGCATCATCCTCTAATCGATTGAGTGCTAAAGTGGAAAAATCTCCCATGCAAAAGAAAAATGTGAAGGAAACTAATGATAGCTCAAGGGACTTGAGGAGTGTGAAGGAAAAGAAGGAAATAGTGCAGGCAAAGACTGGAAAATTAACAAAAACAAAAGTTACACCTACTGGGGATTCCTCTGTTCCTGTGAAGTCGAGAATCCGTGACAAGGTAGCCAAAAAAAGCAGCATAGTACCACTAGAATCAAAGTCCTTTCATAAGGGTTCTAGAAATAGCTTAGACAATAGTAGTCCAGTGGTTAGCAAGACAAAACCTTCAAAACTTTCGAAGTCTGCAGATTCTTCAAATAATAGCAAAAAATTGACTCGTGATCTGGAAGTTGAGGTTACAGTTCCTGCTCTTGCCAGTCAACCTGATAAAGGGGATGATTTGGTGCCAGCTCATTGCGATTTCAAAACTGTTGTGAATGATCAACAGGACAGTGAGATACTGACTGTAGATGTAGTTGATGATGATGAAGGTGATGTTCCACTTCAACAAAATGAAGAGAAATCTTCTGTGGAAATTACGGTTGAAGGAGAATCAATGATCCCTTCTAAGTCCACGGAGGAAATAGAAGAGTTTCAAGAGATACCAGCCAATAATGATGACATGCCTCAACTTGCATCACTGGAAAACACTGCACCAATTGAAAATCCCCGTGTTCGTCTCTCTTTGTCCCAGATGCTGCAGGAAGAAAATAGTGAACCTGATAGTATTGATTGGGGAATTGCAGAAAATCCTCCCATGATGAACTACCAAAGGGGTGCACCAAAAGGATTTAAGCGACTCCTAAAGTTTGCAAGGAAAAGCAAGGGGGAACCAAACCTGGCTGGTTGGTCGAGCCCTTCTGTAGTTTCCGAGGGGGAGGATGATTCTGAAGAATCTAAACCTTTGAACACGAAAAAGTCTGATAATCTATTGATGAAAGCTACTCATAACTCTGGTCTTGTAAAGGCTTCACTGGACAAAAACTTTGACCATGAAAAACTATACTCAGGTTTGATCTCCTTGTCAATGTTGCATTCTATTTACTTTGGCCATAATTTTATCTTTAAACTGCCCTCTCTTATTATGATTTTGATTCAATAACACAATAATAATATAAAGTCAATGTTTAAATTATCAATAGAACCAAAAGCTTAAACAGCTAGCATCAGGTATATCAATTCTTTTATAAATATTCTTGACATTCTCATTCACTTGTGAAGCTCAATTCTTGAACTATTTGATATGAATTTGGAGAAAATGACAATGTAGGAGTTCGAACGAATGACCTCTTGTTCTAATCTATTAGGATATATTTAATTTCTTCTATTTATATTCTTAACTTGTATGTCATACATATGTAGGTACATATGGTGCACATAATTTTAATTCCAAGTTTCAAGAAAGCCATGATCATGCTACAGTTTCTTCAACTAAAGGTTAGAGATATGAATGATTTACATTTTCCACCATCTCTGTTTACTTGTTTTCATTTTTTGGTACACCTAACAAAACAAGATTTTAACTCCTTTTTCTGTATACTCATTTGGCAGTAGGCAGGTCATTCTTTTCCCTATCTGCTTTTAGGGGCAGCAAATAGAAAGAATGAGGCAAGGTGCATTTATTTTAGGATAACAATGGATATTTTCATATCATTCTTTGCCCCATCTTCTTCAAGGTGAATATTGTGAAAGAAGCTACCCCTCTCTTTTCATACTACAGAATTTGTATTGGATCTTTTTGAACATAAAGATTGACTTACAGTTAGTATTCTTTTTCACTTACTTTGCCATGGATGTAAGGTTCAATAGCTTTGTTAAGCATTTTGATCTTCAATTCTTGTGGACCAACTGAATGTATACTGAACTCTGAAGCTGACTTCTAACATCTCAGCTATGCTTTTTGTATTGAGATAGCTGAAAGCTTATTGTTTAAAACAACACTAGAATTTGGATTTTTTTTTTTTTTCAAAATTGTTATAAGAACTGTGATTTCGGGTGATTTGTAAAGGAAAAACCATTTTTGATAGGATTTGTGATTTGTAAAGAAGAGTAATTTTTTTGCTTCCCCCTTCGAATGAATTTTATTTGGTCTTGAATTAAAAACCACCATATGAAGCATTAGTGTGGTCAGTAAGTGTTTGTTGAACCGTACTAAAAAAGGAATGTAACGTAATTTAATCTAAAATCTATATTTAGATAGAGTATCTAGGCTCAAATTGTATTATCAAACGCATTTCATTCCCAATATTTTCATTAATCTATTTTGGTTTTTCAAACAGCCCCTATGAGTTGATGGAAATAATTAAGAGACTTACTTAGAGGTTAGTGTTGTCATCTATTTGAGTTTCTGAACAAAATATTGCAGGCTTAGTAATGGCCGAATAGCTAGTGTGCTTACAAGCCAGTTTGGGCACTCTTACTCTTAGATCTTGAAATATAAGAGAATTATTTTAAAGGGAATTTGTTGTTTTAGAGAAATATTGCATATTTCTTATTACTGAACATGACCCAATAATAGGTAAAATTACTACCAGAGAAATCCTATCTAAGGTAACTTAATATAAAACTTAAAACGAAAGTGCATCTAAAACAATAATTAAAACAACAAAAAAGGAAACTATTTTATACACAAATCTACACTCAAGCTAGGTTATACATAGAATACAATCCAAGTTTGGAATTGAATTCCTCAAAATTTCTCTTCAATAAAGCTTTGGTGAGAATGCCGAGAATTTTATGGTGACACAGAACATAGTTTAGTTTCACTATGTTCTTGTTGACCTTCTCAGATACGAAATATCAATATATCTTTATGTGGTTTGTTTCGTCGTCGTAGATCAGATTCTTTACTCTGCTAATTGTTGCTTGACCGTCGCAAAATATTTTGAATAAACTTGGAATTTCTAGCCTTACTTCTTCCAAAAGTTTATGAATCTACATCTCTTCACAAATTCTCAAAGCTAGAGGTTGATATTTTTAGGTTCAACTAATTACTTTGTACTTCTACAAGTGACTAAGTCGCCCTAACATAAAAGCAATATCGAGATGTAGGTCTTCAATCAGTTAGCTCTCCAATCCAATTAGGATCAGTATAAATTTCTTCCATTCTGTTTGTTGACTTTTTATAAAAACTAATAAAACGAGAAGAAGAAAAAATAACACTTGGTGTACGTTGAAAATCCTAGTTCAAGAAGAAAAACCACAATATGAGTATTTTGTATATTTCTCTTATTATAAAAAGAATAAAAGAGATGCAATATATATAGGTCATAATGGTCCTTAACAAAAAAGAAAATAAACAAGGCTATAAAGATTACACAAAGTAATTTCTAGAAGATGGGTGAAAACACTTATAGCTCTCTGTTGTTAGAGATACCCCACAAAGATACATGGGTGAGTCCGAGGGACGAACTTGGCTTGGTTAGGACCTTAATTGTGGACAAAAGCAGTGCATCCAAATACCTGGAAAGGAAATCAGGTATAAGCTAGGTGGTGGAGTAGAACTCCTTGAGACACTCTAGAGGAGTTTGGAGATGGAGAACATGAGATGACATTCGATTAATGAGATGACACGCAGTGAGAATAACATCTCCTCATAAGTAAGACAGTAGAGAGGTGAACAACATAAGAGACGGAGCAACCTCAAGGAGGTGATGTTTTTTCGTTCAACTACCTCATTTTACTGAGGGATATAAGCATAGGAAATTTGGTGGACAATCCCTTTAGAAGACAGAAACTCATGAATGGAATGATTTAAGTATTCTCGACCGTTATCAATATGTAGAATAGCAATTTTTTACCATATTATAGGATATAGTTAATTATAGATACGATCTATAATGCAAACCACATTATAAGAGAGAGAAATATTTGAATGAGATTCGAATATTAAATTTAAATGAATTAGATTCATACGGAACTATAGTATCAGAGAAATATTTTCGAATAAGATTCGGTTATTAATATGAATTAGATTGATATAAGGACTACAGTGTAATATTAATAAAATTATATTTGAATAAGATTCAAATGTCAATTTCATATGAATTGGATTCATATAGTACTGTAGTGTAAGAGAGATATAGAAATATATATGATATTTATATGTTAATTAATCTTTATATTAAATGTGATTTATTATAAGGTTATTTGAGTAATTAAGGGTTAATTAGTTAGTGGTTCATGCCATAAAATGCATGTTTTTAGCTGTTATTTGTGAACTTTTATAATGAAAAATTGAGTTTGTCCCTACTTTTAAAGGTATGTTAAAATGAGGTCAATTGGGATATTTGGGCTTAAAAATTGTAATTTGCTAATTTGGTGTTAATTTGGCAAGTTCTTTGTTGTTTCTAGAGATTCTTTCTATGTGAAAATCCAAAATTTTTCAAATTCGCACCTAGTCAACTCTGGTTACTACTTCCTCGGTCAAACCTGTTATTCCACACTTACAATGAAGGAAGAACGACCAGGCACGATTTTAGGCATTTCCCAACCAATTTTGGCCAATAAAATGATGAAAAAATCCTTCATTTTTTATCAATCAACTCTCCACCACCAAACCCATCTTCTTCATCTTCATTTTCGTCCATTTTCCAACATCCTCCTTATGACATCTTTTCAAATTCTCAAGTCAGTAGCATTAAGAAGGAAAGACTAAGAAATTTAGGAATCATCCTGAGGCATCTTTGAATTGCATTTATTTTATTTTCTTGTAATTCTTTTATTTTCTTTCCTTACCAATCAAACTTTGTTGTAGCAATGCTTTTTGATCTAATAAAGAAATTTATTTTCCCATTGATCATGAGCTAAATTTCTTAGGGGTTCGGCGATGTGAATGCCCTGAAGTTTTTATGGCTTAAGTACTATTGTGCTTACACCACTCTCTTGTCTTTGCATTCTCTTTGTTGATTTTAACAAAAGATTTGGTAAATTAACTTGATCATTTAATTTTAGCAAACTAGTGAAATTCTAGTGCTAAGAGGACTAGGATGCAAACAAAACTAACAAAGGGATATGAGACTTAAAGCCTAGGAATAAGAAAAGTCATGTCATCTTAGAAATAAGGGACACATAGGGCAAAGAAGCTAAGCTTTAATTAACCTAAGACTTGGCTACCCATAGAAACATTAGGTAGTAGTTGCTTAGAACTCCTAAAGAAACTTGATACAAGACCGAATAAGTGTGACATTTCACTGCTTGATGTGCTGCGACATCATCAATTTTGTTGTAGAGCTCAAAAGGTTGAAGTATTGTTAGCCCCTATTTGATCATCATTGTTTATGCATTACTGTCTATTCACAAACACACTTTGGTTACCTTCGGTTTCATTAAGTCACATCCATAAACAATAACTATTGTTAGTCCTGTGGGTTCGATACTCACAATACTCTTACTTCATCATAATATATTATATTATAAACTTTGCCCAAATTTGTTAAAACCATTGCTTGACTTATTGGTTTTGCTACCCACCATACTTCTCAATCCACTTACCTTGTACTGCACTACTGTGTGAGTTTGAATCTTTGCTACACAATTTTTCTTTTTTCCCTCTCCATAGATGTGTCTATTTTTATACTTTCAATTTGTAAAATTGAGTATTCCAAAAAATGAATTTGGTCAAGAAAAATAAAAATCCACCTAATTAATTAACAAGATGCAAAACTACAGCTAATTATTTATTAATTCAACTAATTAATTATTTATTTTCTAAAACTACAAAATGTAGACGATTTTTCAAAAATTCACCTAATTAATTAATAAGATTTCTTATTGTTAATATAAGTAATTAAAATAAAACAAACAATAATTTAGTTTCTTCGCGAGTTTAAATTTATTGATATATAAAGATTATTAAAAACTATTTTGATATGTGCATTTTATTTTTATTCATATTCACGTGCTTTAAAATATTTTAATTTAACTTTTATGTTTTCACAACCTAATTGTATAAAGAGAATTTTTATGAATAGCAAAAAGATTGAAGCTATATACAAAATATAGCCAGTTTTTTTTAATGAATTATAGAGAATTTGATAGATTTTGCTATATTTTGTAAATAATTTTAATTTTTTGCTATATTTGAAAATATCTCAAATATAATATAATATAAATTCGCAACTTATTTATAGAAAATCAATTTCTCATGAAGTACTTTAATTCAATTTTATAAAACTTTGCTATGGATTTCAAGTATTTTTTCTTAGGTTTTTTTTAGTTTATTTCATTATATTTTATTTTAAAAAAAACAATATAAATTTGTTTATAAAGTTATAAATTTTTCGAGAAAATAGTATAAAACTAAAAATAAATCGGTGCTCACAATATCTATATCAAATAAATATATACAATGTATAATAATAGTTTACCATAGTTTAGATATTACTTTAATATGAGTACTACATGCATCGTGCCACCCTAACCTAAAATCTTGGATCCCCCACCCATGGTAAGGGATAGATTATTTATGAAAAAGAATTATTGGTGTGCTTGGAATACATTGAAGTGTTTAATTAAAAAAAATATTTTAGAACAAACTGGAGTGTTTGGCAACCACTCAAAATAGTTTTTGACATGTATTTTAAATGGCAAAACACTTCTCTCAAGTCAATCCAAACGGGCCTAATGGACTTATTCGTTGAGGAAATTGAAAAAACAATGTAGGGTGAATGTTGTCTTGAGTCCCAAAAAATATATACAAAAAAGAGGGCGATAAGATAAATAGCAAATTTTTAATTATCATTTGAAAAAATGTCAAAAACAAAACTAAATTAAAAAAATAGCAAAAATTAAAAAATTAAAA
>JBBPDJ010000002.1:8317459-8327860 GCA_037974625.1 Cucumis cinereus | reverse complement strand
ACATATGAGAGAGAAATGCCCAACAACACTATATCTCTAATTATTTTGCAAACACCTCTATTTTTCTAAATAAAAACTCAAACTACAATATTCCTATAATTTTCCCTATTTCAAATACATTATAAGTTTTGAGGAAAATATAAAGAAGAAAGCTGGTGAAGTTGGAAATTCAGATGGAACTTCACTTTATTTGTCATCATCAAACATGAAGCTTTTTTTCCTCTTTTTTTTTTTTTTTTTTTTTTTTTAAAGAAACATGAAGCTTTTTGAAGGGAATAATATTGGGCAAGTCTTCTTTGACATATTATATATTTTATTTGCTTTTGAATTTTAGAGATGTTGAGGGTTTTGTCTCTATTTCCCTTCATTTCCCTCCCCCCTTTATTATTTTACTAAATTCTCATGAAATTGATTAGTTATAGTACTAGCTAGGAAATTGATTATTTATCCTTTTCGTATGTTTTAAAGGAAGTTTTTTATTTTAAAATTTTGTGACATTTTGTAGGATTTTATACCTTAACTTTAAATCTTTGTTTTTGTTTCGATCGTTTAGATAATTGATGTAAGAATTAGAAAAAACAAGAGAAAATGAAAATACCTCGAAGAAAAAAAAAAAAAAGACATCATTAAAATTTACCACTTTTGGAAGCATTTAATTTTTTTTTTAGAATTATTTTTGCCACCAAATATTAAGAGTTTCTATTTGTATACTTTTTAACTTTTATAAGTTTAAGGGTATTGTTTTAAACCCTTTTAAAAGTTTAATTATATTTTTTAAACAATTTTAATTGAAAACTAACCGTATGATATTTTTAAAAGTTTGAAGATGTTTTTATAATTTAACCTATATTTTTTCTTATCTTCCTAAAAGTATAAGTATTGTACAGTGAGTGTGATTGGTAATTCTAGCAAAAAAGATTAATTTATAGTCCTAAACTTTTGGAATTGTACCATAATTAAAGGTCAAATCAATTTCAATGAAAATTCTAATTCTTATGAGTGGATCAATTTAGATAATTTATAATATATGATAATTTAATTGATTAACATTTCCTTCTAATATATGATAATTTCAACCTTTACATAGAAACCTTATACGCATTAGAAAAGGTTTCAACACATGAGAAAATTAAATGTTAAGTTGAAACCCTATGGAGAATCTAAATTCATTAAGTTTAAGGTTCTAATTCATATAATCATTAATTTAGGGTTTTGAGTGACTCTAAAAGTTTAGAAGCTTAAATTTATTTATTTATTTTTATTATTGTCAATGTTTTAGAAAACAATATTTTATTCTAAGAGAGTCCCGTGTAAATATAATTACATAGCACAAAAAACCTGAGTTTTAAAAAGAACCAAAAAAAATTCTAATTAAATAACAGTTGAGCAAAGTTATTTTTAATAGATTTTTTTAGGAAAAGATATGAGAGAGGCGAGAGATTAGTAGGTGTGCTAGAATATCTCAACTATGTTGACACATTCTTAATATGTCATGTCTAGATATTTTAAACATATAGTTTGCTCCAATATATACCATCAATTTTCTAATGGAATTAAACCTAACCAAATCGAACCAATTAAAAGGAGTGTGGTTTGGTTTTTGTTGATTCCTATGTTTTCACCTGTGAAAGTGAATGGTGTGATAAGGAACCGAAAGTTTTACCTTTTTAGGGATAGGTTTTGCAGATAGCTATGAAAGCCTTAGCCTGAAAGAACAAAATCAGAGATGGTTGAAATAAAGTGAAAATTGATTTAATTCATCAAAGCAAAGACCAATGATGCAAAAAGTAAAGATAAATAACATAATGATTTTGTTTCATAAAATGATGAAATGCAATAATTGAGTTTAGGGTAGTTGTATATGTCTTCTTACCTATGCATTAGTGCACAATAATATATGTGCATCTTCAGTTGGATCCAGACGTAGTATGAGAGATTTAGAGGTTTGAATCTTCGTTTCGTTGCCCCACATGTTAAACTCCATAAAAGAAAATAGCATATGATTATAATAAAGAGATAAATCTAATTCCCAACTAAATCATTTCACTTCAAGAAAAATAATATTAGTACTATTTAATAAACAAGAAATGGGACAAAATCCCTCTTGCCAATTTCGATACTATCCAACACTAAGAAGTATCTCAAGTTTATACTTTATTCATTAGGGCAAAAAGTACGGCCACGTTTTTTAACCAAATGGTTTTTAGATGTTTGGTTTTTGAAAAATAAGGGTATAAACACTACTTTACATGTACCTTATTGATTTTTTTTTGTTTTGTAGTCTACATTTTAAGACTATCTTCAAAACCCAAGTCAAATTTTGAAATATATAAAAATAAATTAGTTCTTTAAACCTTGTTTACATTTTTAGAATTTGGCTAAAAATCCAATTGTTTACTCATAAAAATAAAAATTGTGGTCAAAACAAACAAAATTCTCAAAAAGCGAAGGGTTATCAAACGAGAAGAAACCGCTCTCGCTTCACAATCTCCTCCTAAATCACTTTTGATTATCTAACGAAACAATACATTAAAATACTCGAACCGAAGGTGTTTCTACCAAATAGATCATATTTTACCCTCCCAAAATTCGACCCGAACTCATTGCGATGAATTAGGGCAAATGATATGATCAAAACACATGAAAGAAAAGAAAAACAAAGGTGAATTGAAATATTATTGAATAAATTTGGGGTTTGTAGTTTTATGGGGAAAGTAAAAAGGAGGAGCTCCCTTCAGTCCAAGCAAAGATAAAGAGAGAGTGCAAAATATCTCCCGCTTCATTCACACAATCACAATAGAGGAAAAGAATATACTTTTGAGCAATTTTCTTTTTTCTTTTTTTGGATAATTTCTTTTTGACTTCTACTGAGTGTTTGAGTGAATGAGTCGGCAGTTATTTCAGCAACTCCTTTGAATCCCTCTATGAGTGGACTGAAGGAAGCTCTCTCTCTCTATTTCTCCATGCAATCTCTCATTTTCGAATGACAAACTCCATCTAGATATTCTCAAATCATATAGATTAATTATTAACCAAACTATGGTAGTCAACTACTTAAAATGTTAAAACTTTTCGAGCATACAAAAATAGTTTGTTGAGTGATACATAATTGACTTAAATAAATAGACTTAGAACACTTTATATCCTAACAAAACCAAAATTAAGAATGAAAAGGAAACTAAATTGGAATATGAGATGAGAAGGGAAGTCTTGAAAATGTATTTAAATTGAGAAAATAATAATTGGGAAGATTAATAATTAGGATTCAGATTAGTAAAAAGTGATTATAATCAATAATCTACAAAAAGAAAGTTTTTCACAAAAGTGAGGAGAAAAGAACATAGTTGGGAAATCAATTTTATTAATTTTTTTTTTTTTAAAAAAAAAAAGTTATAATGTTTTTGAACCAAGCATTCAGGTGGCCTTGAAAATCTAAGACTAGGAATAATCAACATTTTTTTTCTTCTACTTGTCATGGGATTTCTCAAAAACCTCCAAAACAAGAAAAAAGATAACTCTATAATCAAGATGAATAATAATTATTAAAAAAAAAAAAAAAAAACATAATCACTCTGCAAAGAGAACTCAGACTTTTCCAAATAATGATAAAGAAGAAGAAAAAAAATCCACTAAACTAACAGATCAAAGCTTTGATTAAAAAGTTAGATCACTCCAAAGAAAACTTATGTAATTACCTTTAGAAAACAAAAAGGAAAGAGTAAGAAAAATTAACCTGGATCAAGAGGCAGAATGATGATGAAGAAGAAGAAGGAATCTTCTATTTAAATGATAAATATAAGAGGGAGAAAAGGATTATTAAATAAAATGAGATAGATTAGGTATAAATGAATGAATTAGAGGGAAAAAAGAAGTAATTTGGGAAGATGGGTATTTGTAAAAACCCTAAAAACTTAGGGAAATGAAACAAGATTGGGAGTTGAGGATGAACCCTAGGGTTGATAATGGGGTTTGGTCTTCAAAGAAGAAGGAAGAAGCTAAAGTTGGGAATAGGGAAAAAGAGAATGGGGGTAATAAAGGGAAAAAAGAGAGAACTTTGAGGGAGGGGGGAGGGGAGTGGAGGATATGTGTGTAAATTAATAAATTAAAGGTAATGTATGTAAAGATGATGGGACATGGTTGCCATAAGAGTTTGGGACATAAAAGTAGACTCAAGATCTCAACAAATCTAACACTTACAGAGAGATGTATGGGTTTTCCTTTCTTTTTTTTTTTTTTAGTTCACATTGAATTAGATATTTGGCGAAGAATAATATTTTGTAAAATTTGTCGAGAGAAGGAGTGCATGTCAATTCTTATTATTAGACTATGTACGAGTTGGTGTACAATTTCAAAACATAATTTTAATGATCGATTTAAGTTGATTTATTTTTTATAGATTACGATTTTGATTTATGTATACAACCTTTCTTCAGTAATCATTTCGTTTTTTGGTTTAAAGTACATGATTTACCTCTTATATACATTATATGCTTTAAGTTTCACGTTTTGATTGACATGGTTAAAATTTTGATAGCTACTTTAAATATATATGTTTTCTCTTTTTGGCATTTATATCTCTAAAACCTTAATAATGGTGGTCAACAAGAAACTATTGGAGTTAGTAGGTAAGTATTCTTGCATATTTGGAAGTTAATGGAGAGATTTAAATGTTACCGTTCAAGTATATGCAATATCTACATTTCTTTTATTCAAATTATAGAATTAAATACAAGTTCAAAATTATGGTTAAACCATACTAATGAGATGGATTTTTTAACTTCTAACTTTTTAATCGATAAATATATGTACTTTAGAACAATAAAGTTACGTTAATGTTAACATTCAATTATCGTTTTTAATTAATTTCTTAATTTCTATATTGAGAGTAGAAAAAAGAGATAGATTTTGATTCTCTATCCAAATTAAATATTTGAACCAAACATAACTCAATTGAAATAGCAATGAGTTAGAGAAAAATAACGGTGGGCTCTCTTTTTTTTTCCACTCTTTATGAGCTTTCATATTATATTGTGATAGGAATAAATAAATAAAGGAAAAGGAAAAAAAAAAGAAAAAAGAAACAAAACCAAAAACAAAAAACAAAAAACAAAAGAAATTCAATTTCACCAACACTCCTTAGTTTGCAAAACCGCGAAGGAGGTGTTTGAGATAAGAGGTGAGTTCTTACGGTCCTAGGTTATTATAGTTGACTTATAATAATTTGTGTTTGGGGTGTATATTGTTTTAGTTTGAGCTATAATAGTATGTGTTTGTGATGTAGAATATTTTAGTTTGAGAAGGAAATAATAAACACACTGTAACAAATAATAAAAAAATGATGAATGTCAAATAGTAAGAACTGTAGCAAATAGTAAATACTGTAAGAAATTGAGAGTTTTGTAATAGTGTTTACTGTAGCTAATTGACAATTTCTAAATAGTATTTACTGTAGCTAGATATAGTTATTATAGTCTTACATAATCCTCTCCTCAAACGACCTCCAAGTGAGCAATACTTTGGTGCATGCTAAATAAGTTTATCTTTCTTGTAATAAATTACAATTTAACAATTTGATAGAATGCATACAAATAAATGTGATTTGAAATGCACTTAAATATTTTTCAACTTAGTAGAATAACTAACATAGAGGAGAGACTAGACTGAACTTAGTTCAGCGATAATTAACGCAACCTTTCATTTTTTAGGTGGCAGGGGATCTCGTACCCCACAAATATTAAATTGAAAAAGATAGGGAGCAGAGGGCCCACAATATACCTCACTTTCACACACAAATAGTGTAGATATATAGAGAGGAGTCTTTGAAAAATATTGTACAGTTCCCCCAGAAATTAATCACTATTACTTAGCTACCATTTTTATCCTCCTCCATTATTGTTTCAATATCTCAGGTTGTAGTGTCATTGAAATAACTTTAAAATTAAATCAAAATTCTCTTGGTTTCAAGATCTCGTTTGATAAATATTTTAGTTTAAAAGATAAATATGGAAGCAATGATTTTTAAATTCGCTCATGTTTCTGAATTTGGGGTAAGAATTTAAATCATGTTTTTTCTACAAAAGACGAAAATCAAATATTAAAGTCTAGTCTGATGATCGTTTCCTTTTTGTTTAAGTCTTTTAAAATTAAGCTTATAGGCACTACTTCTATCCTCAACTTTCTTTTTTTTTTTTTTTTTTATCTATATTCTACCAATGATTTTGAAAAGAAAAAAATACTTTTGAAAAACTATTTTTGTTTTTGGGATTTGATTAAAAATTTAACAATTGTATTTAAGAATAGAAATCATTGTAAGAGACACAGGAAGATAATAAGCTTAATTTTCAAAAACAAAAAAATATAAAAAATAAAATGGTTGCTAAATATTGTCTAAACAATAATGTGAATGGTTACCAAATGTCGCCTAAATAATAATGTGGGATTCAATAATTTAAAAAAAAAATGATTAGTTTAAAGCTATATTTTAAAAGAAATTCTAATTGAGAGATACATGTATAAAAAGTGACTATGCTGGAATGCTTTAAATCTATTATTAGATACATCCAATGACCAAATATGAGGATTTGCTTATTTGATCTAGAGTTTAAAGGAGTGCACTACATAAATTCTCTCTAACTCTACTAATACCTTTGAATTTGTAATTTAATATTTTCTTTCTAATAAAAAGTTGCTCGATTTGTCTACATCTACACGTATACATAGCTAACACACTGTTAGTGAATCACATAAATCTCTATGTTAAATTCTGATATGTTGTTTATACGTTATCCGTTTATCTTCCATTGTTGATTTCTTAACAAAGTGATTAATTTAAGATCTTCCAAATGGTGCAACAAAAATAATCACTTTTGAATATGGTGTAACTAAAATAATTTGTTATCTTTAGTTTTTAAAATAAAAGATATAAAATCATCACATTATAAAAAGTATTTTATCAAAAATATCATTAAACTAGAAAGCATTCTTTGATTTATCTGAGACCTTATAGCAATATTGCCATTATAGGCACCCAATCAAAGAAAAACAACAAATTTGGCACTGTATAGAGAATCTAGAGAGAGAGATCATAATGTAATGTCTAGGGATAATATTATAGATATATATATAATTGTATGATATTGTATTATTTTATTTTTGCTTCAACTGACATAGAAACAAAGAGGAGCTGTCCTGCCTTTGGGAATGTGTATAAAATTCATAATAGTATTTATTGTACGAAGGAGCACACTCTTTCACGTTCCTTTTTTAACCCATTGGATTTGGATACTCTCTCTTTTTAACCTCATTTCTCTCTCTCTCTCTCTTTCTCTTTCAAATTATGTTTTACTACTTTTTGCTTTTGTTTGTTTTATATGTACCTACTTCAACTTTCATTTCATACCTTTTTTTTATTCAGTGGTGATTTATCATGTAGTATTAAGCAATGTGTAAAATGTTTCAAAAGTTGTCGCGCATAGTTCTAGATCGATAAAAAGATACGTAAAATCAGGAGAGTTATCTAATTCCAGAGAACGAACCCAAGAGTGGCAGATGTTAACTTACAGAAATACAAGTAATTATACCCTAATTTTGTTTAGTATAATAAAGGAAAATTGAGTTGAGAAGGTGTTAACTTGGAATAAATTCATGAGGAATGCTCTATTACGCGACAACATGTTTACAGAATCTCGTTTATTATGATGTTTTCATGTTTTTTAACGAAGGAATTGACAAAGAAGAAGTGTATCACAGAAGGAGTGGGTTGTAGCCAAAAGGTATAAAGGAAGAAGGTATTCAAAACTTGTCCGCAATGAACATATCAAGAAGACGAACTAACAATCATCTGATGAATATACCACGTTGGAAAAACACAAAACGACAAGCATGGTTGGTAGCCGTCAAATCAGCACGTTGGTAGCCCACATAGACTAAAACATACTAGAACCAATGGATTTGTGGCGGGATGAGACGGCGCAGCAGGACATGGAATTTAATGCAAGATGTCAGATCAACAGATAAAAAATGTTTGAAATATTCTCATTTGACATCTATGAATAGCCCACAAAAGCTCAACGTGAAATTCGGACCCAAAGAGACTTTTGATCAAAGTCTAGTTGAAGCTCCGTCACTCTGCCACTCCATTTCCTTTCTCTCAAATTTAATTTAAGTTCTCCATAAGGACTTAGTTCTTCTCTAAAATGAGAGAAAGAATCCACCTTCTATCCCCTAGCAATCCAATTAGAGCAGGCAACAATAGACCTAAAGGATTCAAGAAATGGCATTCTGCAGCTCAGCACATTTCTTTATCTCTCCATTTGTATTTTATCTCAATTTCAATCATCCATATTTGTTCTTTTCATCATTTCTAGCAATCAAATTTTAAAAAGAAGCAAAAAGATAAAAAATAATAATTAATTTGAAGAGTATGTATAAATAAGGAGTTCATTTTATTTAATTTGTGGTAATCTTAACACCTAATCCAATCGAGAGATTGAATTAAGAATTGACAGTTAAATACTTGAGCGAGTAAGTAACTTAGACCACATTAAAGAATTAGCTTTAGAGATAAAGTTGAATATCTTGTTTAAACCTTAATATGTATGTTTAGAGATACAAATAAATGTGACATTTAAGCATCGGGAGGTAGTCTGTTTTAATTAAATGTTGAAACATGAAAGTCTATTTATATATTGCTTAGAGAAAAATGATTGCGTGAACTTCAACATATATGTAGAGATTGTAGGATCGATATGGCAACCCTAGAGAGGAATGAATAGGATTTTTACAAATTAATGAAACCTTTTAACTAAGTGAGCTCACTTAAACAAATTAACAAACTTTTTGTTAATAAGTAATGTAATCAATAATTTCATACAAATGCATTCACATCAAAACAACTTATCACTCCTACAAAAAAGGATTTACTTGACAGTGAAAAACTGTCAAGTAAGGGATTACTTGACGGTTTTAAATCCGTCAAGTAATCCAGTGTCAAGAATAAACATTTTTTTCTTGACAGTGGAAAAGTGTCAAGAATAAGAGGATAAATAGCCACGGATGATGAATCAACATAGGATAAATAGCCATACTTTCTAAAAGACAACTACAATGGTGATTAGAAACCATGTATATATGCATATCTTCTCACATGTCTTCCATATTCATATGCTTGGTCTAAAAGGTGAGAATATTTCATGTCCTCACAACATTTCTGAAGGGATGATATGGGCTCATTAAAATAAACCGGGAGACAAACTCGTGTAAGATCCTTTTCAACCAGGAGACAAACCGGAAGACATTCTGTAAAATTTTAAAACTACATTTATTAACAATAAAAACCAGTACCAAAGCAGTAGAGATGATAAAACAAAATTCAATATTCACTGTATAGTATGATTTCACTTGCACCAACTGAATGATAGTTTCTGCAAAGGAAATATTTTTCACATGACTTCTCTATCAAGACATAGCGACAAAATGATTACGATGAAAGAGTAAACATTAAACTAGAATAGATCATATAACAAGCTTACCACTATATTTTCCACTGCATTCGGTGGAAAATCATGTTTCATCAACTAGTACTCACCATTGTGAACTTCATTAGGAAACACAACAAATCTCATATCAAAGATGCTTAAGCAACATACATATTAAAAGGCCAATAAAAACATTATGTTTGGGAGAGATCCCTGCTTCAACCATTAGGCGATAAACAAAACAAATGCAAAAAAAATATTAACACCACATTTCCTTTGAATCCAATCGATTCATACTTTCCACCTTTTACGTCACAGTCCAGAACAAACCTGAAAACCAATCTCTCAACACAAAAACCATCAGTTTATCACCAAAAAAACATCAGAACACTTACTTCAAGTCTCACCACCCGAGCTTATCAACTGTCACAGTCTAGAACAAACCTGAAAAGCAATCTCTCAACACAAAAACCATTAGTTTATCACCCAAAAAATAACAGAAAGAAAAAAAATAAAAAGAGAGATCCCTAAACCCTAAACCCTAAACCCTAAACCCTAAATCCAAAAAATAACAGAAAAAATAAAAATAAAAAGAGAGATAGAGAGACCAAATATAAAATCGCGGTATTGGTTGAATCGAAGGAATTGTGTCAAGACTCAAATTCGAAGCTTTCGATGTCTGGAGAGGTACAAATTTTAGAATTTTCAGATGGAAGTCACGTTGCGCTGTCTCTTTTTTCCCTCAATTTTCCAAAATCAAATATAATTTTTTTAGAATACTATGTAATTTATAGTGAAATGTAATTACATAGTATCCACATATCTCATAGAAATATCTAAATATCAGCAAGAAGACCACATGAGAGATCATAAACCACGTAGTAAACTAGTATTAAATGAAGCTACTAATGAGTCAACAAGAGTT
>JBBPDJ010000002.1:8301412-8317359 GCA_037974625.1 Cucumis cinereus | reverse complement strand
TTTCTTTTTTTCAAGAAACAAGAAACAAGAACAGTTATCAAACATAGTCTCGTTTCTTGTTCTCAAAATGGAAGAAATAAGAAACAAGAAACAGGAAACGAGAAACAAAGAACAAGAAACGAGAACGTTACTAAACGGGTCCTAAGCTTTCCAAGTTTATTAATTCAACTTAGTCAAGATCCTTTATTTAATGCTTAGTTGATATGATTGCTAAGAACCCAATCAAATTAAGCAATTAGAATCGATTAATTAATCATGAATCAAAGTGTGCAATTCTATACTTTTAGGTTGCATAGACTAAGAAAATAATTAGCATGTGATTGTTATTAAGTTAATGAGTAACCAAGAAAAACAAGATGATCCCTAAAACTCTAGACTAGAACCATTTTGGTTGAGATTAACCTTTTAAATTTCATGTTCTTTAAATTTCTTTAGGACACGGAGGAATCCTTTGACAACGTTCTTGTTTCCGTTCATAAACTATTTTATTTCTTTGTTTTTAAATTTTAAGAAACGTTCTTCAAAATTTGGTCAAATTTGAAGAATTTTGGAAAGCAGTTTTTGCAGTTTCGTTTCCTGTTTATATAAACTGTTACAAATTTTTCTTTCATAAAGATGTTTCGTAGAGTTGGCAGAGCACACGTTTAAAACCTTTTCCTATTGCTGGTTGTCGGTTTGAATTTCAGCTTTATAGATTTTTTTCTTTTTATTTTTTCCAATAGTTTTGTTTTTGTTTTTAATATTTCTTTCATTTTCTTAATCGTTCTTTCGTCCTTTTGCTTTTATTTTTGTTTTTTTAATATATATTTCATTTCCTAATTTTACAATATTTATATGAAAGTTTAATTTTAAATTTTCAAATTTTTAATAATTATATTATTTCAATTTATATTGGTATATATATAAATATTAATTTTGGCATTCAAATTTTTCAATAGGCATGCTTATATTATTTTTATTTTTACTTTTTATTTTTAAGATATTTGAAATTAGTTAGAATTTTACCATTTTTTTTCACCAAAATATTTATTTAGTTTCTTTAATATGGAAGGTCGTGGGTTCGAATCTGACATTTTGCAAAATATATTTTTTATCTTTTTAAGCCATATTTTTATTTTTTGTTTTAAATTAATATTTCTACAATATATTTTTCTAATTAATATTTCTTTCCTTCATTAATTTTGATATATTTATATGTTTAGGGTTTAGGGTTATATTTTCAATATTTTAAATAACTTTTTAAATATTTTTATATATTATTTCAATTTAATAGGTAGATTTTAAAATTTAAATTTTGCAATATGCATGTTTATATACTATATACTATTTTAATTTTGGATTTTTATTTTTAATATATTTTAAACGGGTTAAAATGTGATAACGTTGGTCGTCAAAGTTGGCGTCTGGGTGGTTGCTATCAGAGTTCATGGTGGTGGTTGGATTTGGTCACTTATGGTTGTGGGCGAAGGTGATGGTAGCCTTCAGAATTGCTGGCAAAGGTTGGATGTGCCAGACGTCAATGCTTGGACGTGGTGTCTGCAATGGACCGTGGTCGAAGGTTGGTGGTCTTTGATGATGGTCAAAGATGTTGGAGGTCACGATCGAAATGGGGTGTTGAATCCTACGTCTAGATCCAAATAATTGTTTCGCTCTTTACTCTAGAAATGAATAGTACAAAGGAGTACAAACTCAAATCCACAGGGAGCCACAAGAAGGATTTCTCAATTGAGCGACTTACAGGTAAGTAATCGAGTAGGAGGGGGTTTTTTAAGTAATCTAAAATTGCACTGAAATAAAATGAAAGTGAGCAAATTTATTAGTATTAAAATGACAATGAGAATGGACCAACTAGGATTAACTATTATTTCCTCAAATTTGGTTGGCCGATCATAGAATTATGCTTAGCCAAGTTGATTAGTACCCTAGCCGACTATCCTAAATATCAAATTAACTAATTATGCTAAGTCGAACTCACACTCAACAAATTCAATTAATAACATTAAGATCTAAGGAGATGCTAAGATGAATTCATAAGCTTCCACCGTCTTGCTAACTCATTTACTATGGTTTCCAAACAAAATCGATTAAGCAATACTTTGCATGTTCAGATCACGTTTAAGCAAGTAATGTAACCTAGTGTCTCTATGTGTTCATAGTCTTAACCAAGGATACGAGCAACGAATCATATAAACATGCATTAGTGGCCGATCAACATAATATTTATACAAATCATAATCATTGATTCAAGATTGAAAATCCATAAATAAGCATTAAGCTAAAATTATCACAAACAACCAAAAGAGAAGGGAAAAACTACTTTAAATCTAGCTAGAAGAGTGCCTTAGCCCATTGCAAGCTTCATGTTCCAGGAAGAACCCTCCCAAACATTAATACAACTAAAAATGTGAAAAGAAAAAAAAATAGCAAATGGTAAAGGAGAAGGTCTATCGTCAAATACCCCAACCTAATTCAACAACCCTCTATTTATAAATTTAATGAGGCGACGCGTCGCTTGGCAACTCTAATCAAAGTGCAACGTCGCGCGATCGCAGTGTCTTAACCCTTTGACATGTACGTGTGGATTATGATCTTCAGGGCATCGTGGTGCCATAGGGGAGCACTGTGACGCTTCCCTCAAATTGAGCTCTCGAGATTTTGCACCGACCAGGCGCTGCTGCACCTTTCGTTGTGTTTCTTCAAGGGTGCTTTGGTCACTGTTCACCTCTTGATGTGTTTCTACCCTGAATTGGTCCGTTTTAGCACTATTTCGCTCCAAATGCTCCACTCTACCTCTTAGGCATCAAATACCTATAAATTAGACATTTAAGCTAAATAAACATGGGAACAACTGAGAATTAATAGGAGAATGATAGCATATTTCAAGTGTTATCAGGGAACAATGATAGTAGAAAAAAAGGAAAAATGTGAGTCGAAAAAATTTGAGAAACTAGAAACAAGAAATAGTTATCAAATAAGTTCTTGTTTCTATTTCTTTTTTTAGGAAACAAGAAACATAAAAAAGTTACCATTTATATTCCTGCTTCTATTTCTTAAAAGACAAGAAAAAAGAAACAACTAAAAAAGAACAAAGAATAAGAAACAGAAAACTAGAACGCTACCAAATGACCCCACACCCCCCCCCCCTTTTTGTTACCATTTGAATTCAACGATTAGCTAAATATCTATAGATTACCTGAGGATTAACCCCGTACATGCACTAATGTTGCGTTGTAGAGTTAGTAGTAGGTTCGATGAAAAAAATAAATGTATTTGTTTCTTCGAGGTCTTACAAGCAAGGATAAAAATCCAACGAACAACGAGTCCCCTCAATCCATTATATTGGAATGACTTGAATTTTTTATGTGACGCTACGATCAACCTAGTATGGAAGTCTTGTTAATATTGTATTCTAAAAACATTCTCTCTAAATATATTGTTTTCCTTCTGCCTCAGGGTCATAGCTAACACACTGTTAGTGAACCACTTATATATGTATGTTGATCTCTATACGTTTTTGTATTGTTTAATTGTTGATTTCATAACACTTTCCATCTTTTTTAAAACACCATCTGACATATGTTAAGGTGCACGTCATTGCTGTGTTTTCTTCATAGATAAAATATATGATTCTCATAGCTTTTCATCTATTTTTATCTAATTTATGTTGATTTCTTTTCATAATGTACATACTTGAGAAAAATAGAAATTCAGATTTTGCATTTCCATGCAATCCCAAAAGTCAATCTATGATGGTTACTTCTAATGGACAAATTAAGGTTAGATAAACCAACCCTTAAAACAAATTAAGGGCCAACCCTTGAAAAGGAAATTGTAAAAAATCAACCAAAAGTATGATAAAATGTTATTCCAAAATGATCTAAGGATCACCCAGGAATTAACTAAATTAAGCCACATCCATGGACATACACTCAACCCAAAACTCAAGACGTGCACATCTTGAAAAGGAGCATTTACAAGTCCAAAAATGGGCACGTCAAAAGGCAAACAAACATGTTGTACCATTATGTACCATGACAAAACAACAAGAAGTATATTCCCAAATTGGATTCTTAGCACCAACCCTTAACAAATTAGCCTCAAAATCTCAACACATGAGTAAATGACTAATGTTATAGATAATTTTGGACTAGTTAAAAGATAAAGATAAAAGTAAAACCATGAGAACTACTTAATCCAAAAGAATGGACCCAATAGTAGCACGAAGTTGGCCTCGAAGAGTTTCTACCAATAGGAAGAAAAGGCAATTAGGCTAGAACCCAATTAGTATGCCTTCGCTCGAAATATTGAGGTTGAGACCAATAGTCCTTTGTGGCCTACCTCCACCTTATCAGTCGAGGTTGAGGCCAAGTTGAGACCAATTAGTCCTTTGCAGCTCGTCAACTCGTCTCGGCCTCATCAACCAAGGTTGAGGTACAGCCAAGGCCAATTAGCCCTACACGACCCAACGACCCTCCTCGGCCTCATCGATCGAGGTAGCGACTAAGCCAAGGTCAAGCCCAGTAATCCCACACGAGTGACTAATCTGGATCAGCCCTTTCATATGGAACATCCCTAGAAGTCCAAATCTAAGCTTGCGTGTCAGAGTTTCGAAATAGTACAAGAAAGTAAATTTCAAATATTATAAATAGAGCTTGACAGCCCTGCAAAATGTAAGTTTAACTCTTCTCTAAAACCTATTTGCCCCCACTTTGTGCAAAATAATAACTTAAGCATCATAGTGTCTGTGACAAGCACCACACTGGTGCGTTATCTTTTCTTTGTTTTGCAGGTAACCTCTTCAATTATTCTTCAAAGCACCACACTAGTGTGTTATCTTTTCTTTGTTATCTTATAGTTGTCAGCACATGAAAGTCAGGTGAGTTTTAATGTTAAAAAATGGCATGTAAAACAATTTATTTATTTCTATTTACAAAATATGGTACCTAACACAGGATTACTTGTATAATACCCAAAATAAATAAATAAATAATAAATAACAAAAACTAAACTCAAACTCATTCCTAACAACTTCATATTAAACAAATAAACACCTCAAACACAAACTTCTAGATTAAATACTTTTTAAATCTAAATTAAAACATTTTGTATCTCAAACACATACTATTATAATTCTCAAACTATAATACTCACGTACTATTATAACCAACTCTGCTATTGTAAACAACTTAGAAGTGACTAATGTCTTTTAACTTGTAGCATGTACAACTGTACACGAAAGAAAAGATATTTAGTACTATGCTATACTTCTTACATTTAACATTGATTTTGTTATTACTATGTGGGTATCCCTATTTCTTTTTAGAATGATCCTTGACTTAGCTGTAGTGTTTTCTCTACAGTTTTCTCTCATCTGTCATCTTGCTTTTTATCCTGACAGTAAGGGCTCGTTTCATAACGTTTTTGTTTTATGTTTTATGTTGTATGTTTCTCAATTTTTTTAAAAGCAGGCGTGTTTTGATAACCATTCCCGTTTTTCGTTCCCAAATTTTAAGAAACATCTCTCAAAATTGGGCAAAATTTGAGAAACTATGGAAAGTAGTTTGTTCCAATTTCGTTCCCATTTTATTTGATTCAATTTCCTGTAATTACTAAAATCACTATTTATCTCATTGATGGGGAGATATGCTTGAAACCATTTTTGTCTAATGTCTTAGGGTTCAATTCTCAACATTAATGATTTTGTATTCTTTTTTTCTTTTCTTCTTTTATTAAATTTTTATATTTATATGTTTAATATTTCTTAATTAAGTTTAATTTTTTTTCCTTCCATTATTATTTTTCATAATATGTTTAATATTTATTAATTTGTTTTATTTTTTTCCTTTCTTTATTACTTTTTCATATTTATGTGTTTAATTTAATTTTAAATTTTTAATATTTAAACTTATGTATTATTTGATTTTTAAATTTCATATTTAATTTTAAATTTTCTTTTCTATTTAGCTATATTTATTTTTTGTTCTTTATTTTTTGTTTTTTCTTATTTACATGTTTAATTTAATTTTAAATTTTAAATTGTTCAATATTTAAATTTATATATTATTTTGATCTTCCAAATTTAAATATTTAATATGTTTATTTAAATATTTTTTGAATTTTGAATTTTGAATTTTAAATCTTGCAATATGAATGTTTATAGGGAAAAATACTCTTTTGATCTCTGAGTTTTTATGGATATGTGCATTTAGTCTCTGAGTTTTTAAATAAGTCATTTTAATCCTCGAATTTTCAAGAATAGATTTAAAATGTTTCTCCCAACTAAAAATGCATTAAAAGTAATATAAAAAATTAAAATGAAGAATTTTTTAATCTTTATCTTTTCTCTCTCCTCTTCCTAGTTCTCTCTCCTTCTTCTTCCTCCTTTCTCTCTCATTCTCTCTTCGATCTCCATTACATATAAACCCTAAACCCTACATATATATAAATATATGTAATGGAGATCGAAGAGAGAAGGAGAGAGAAAGGATGATGAGAAAGAAGGAGAGAGAACTAGGAAGAGGAGAGAGAAAAGATAAATATTTAAAAAAAATATTTTTTTTAGATTAAATTTAATGATTTTTTTGTTGGGAGTGACTTTTTAAACCTATTCTCGAAAACTTACGGAATAGAATGGCTAATTTGAAAACTTAATGACTAAATGCACCTATTATTAAAACTCAGGGACCAAAAATGTATTTTTTTTCATATTTATATGTTATTTTAAATTTAAATTTATTATTTTTAGTTCATTTGAAATTATTTAGAATTTTACATTATATAAATTTTTTTACTAAGATATTAATTTAGGTTACCTTTAACATTTTACAACCACGACGTTTACATAATAATATAATTGAGTTGAATTTGAATCAACATCATTTAAGACAAATGAATTGAATGAAAAATAATATTTAATATCAAATTTTAACATGTGATTAATAAAAACTATTGTATTATAGTTATTAATTTTGCAATTGAACTCATGTGTATTTGATAATGTTAATTCTTATAGTTAACTTTTTTTACATTTGGATAAATTCTATATTTTTATTTTTTATGTAATTAAATTATATTTAAGCTAAAAAAAATAAGCGAAACTATTAAGAAAAATAACACAAGAAATGATTAATCAAACAAATTTCTGTTTCTTTTTTTTTTTTTCTCAAGAAACGAAAAATGGGAATAAAGTGATCTACCACAGTCACGTTTCTTATTCTAAAAAAAGAAGAAACAAAGAACAAGAAACGAGAACATTATCAAACAGACCCTATGATGATTGATGTGTAGCTTGCAAAATTAAAGCTCGAGACGTACATTCTTCGTTGTAATCTTAATGATTTAGAGACTTTGAATGATCTTATTTGTCACAACTGTTGTTCTTTGTTACTCTTTCTTTCTACAGTCGCATGGATCAAAAGTTATGAGAGATTAGCCACGATGCTTTTAATACTGCTGATTTTCTTTAATGTCTATTTTCATTTTGGTGTCTGAAGTCTTTTATGACAAGAATAAAAAATAGTAGGGAAAGTTAATGAAATTCTCTCTGAACAACAATTACTGGACATAGAAATCATTATCATTTCTGTGTTTTCATCATCAATGCAGACTGACCACCAAATTACATGGCAGCCTCTCCATACCTAAATTACAAGGAATAATCATCTTTAAAGATTACAGTTAATTCTCCATCAATTCTCATATAACATTGCACTTCTCACACTTGGAACTCTTTTCTCTGTTAAAATAATTAGATTTCATTGTCTTCAATGAAGAAATGGGATTTTATTAAATCCATCTTCTGTTTGGGCATCTAGCTCATCACAATGAGATTATAAAGCATCAACATAATATTAATCCAATTTTGAATTTCACAATATCTTCAGGATTGCCTGGATGTCTTGTCTTTCCTCTTTTTTCTTCATTCTCCCTTTTTTCTGTGTTCTCCCCTTGTTTCCGTTCACTAATCAATATCTTTCCTTGTTAACCTGACAGATTTGTTATGTCCGGCAATGGAAAAATTTTGTCTAAAACAACTGGAAGAGTAAACTGGTCGAGCCATCGCCAAATGTACGGAGTTCTGCAGGCTTTACCAGTGCTCGGCAAAGAGGGCAAGTTCTTTCTCTTTCAAACCTGAAGGGCAAGTACTCAAACAGTAAAGAAGTGCATTGACATTTTGTAACAGCTGAAACTAATTCCTGATATGACACTAGTTTTGACTATTAAGTTTCCAGTCAAAACAATCCCTGCTATTACTAATCAACATTCATGGGGGGTTTTCCATTTTTTCCATTGGTCCCTCGTCTCTGTGGGTAAATGAGTGTGGCATGTGGAGGTATTTGAAAATCATAGCCATATTAGTTGGATACAAGCGATCCCCCAACGCTAATAATAAGATTGATATAATGAAACTGTAACCACCTCAAATATTAATAAATCCCAAGGAATGATAAGATGAAACACGTGAAGATGGTGTGAGATTGTAACGTTTGAAGCCTAAAAGGTGTGTTTGAATATGCAACACTCGAAATAATGCACCATTACTTTATAGTTTCTATAATATGCATGAACATATTTAGAGGGGAAGTAGGAAGACATTTTAAAACAAACTCTAAACTTCTTCCCTGATCCCTGGTACACCTTTATAAGGTTGTTCACATTATTTCTTCTTCTAGAGAATTGACAAGTTTACAATCGTTCCTAGAAAAGATTAGATTTTGTTGTTTAACCTTTGCTTTGGTTATTCTTTTTTTTTATTACTTTTTTGGTAAGTGACAAGAGAAGTGAAGTCATCATACTCACCATTCAGAAACACAATCTTCACAGAAGATGTGCTTACAACGTAACAGAATTGGAGCATTCATCTTCTCCTGGCAAATAGCACAAAGGTCTCCCGCAGCATTTACCTGCAATGGAGTAAAATTGAGTATATGGAAAACTTATAAGAACAGAATTAATGTATGAAGTTTCTCCTCTTTGATAATATAATATAATGCTGAAGAAACCACGGGGCAGAGATATTTATCAGCATAGAGACAATACAAATACAAATACAATCAATCAATCAATCATGTATATGACAATATTAAAGTCAAGAACATTTCCTGTTCCATGTTCAGGACCGGGGCCAATTGTCAAATTATGACAATGACTTTTTGTCTCTTGATGCATAAAAAAAATGAAACTAACACATCAGAAAAAGTATCTCCTGACGTGCAACTTGATGTTAGCAAGCACAGGCAGCCACATTGAAATAAAATAGGAAGCAAATTGCACTTGTAGCTGTTGCACTTGTAGCTGTAGCCCTAAAACTTTCATCGGAAAAACAGTTTTAAGACAAACAACTAGAACTTTGTTAACAAATAAGTTCCAAAGTCGAGTAGCATAACCATCCAAATGGACACCAAAAGATGTTCAAAAAGAGCCACTCCAATCAGCAAGAATTATGAAGGGAAGGTATCGATAAAAATGAATACATGTTGATGAAGTTAGATATCGATAAAAATGAATACATGTTGATGAAGTTCTACAGACTAAAGCCTATAGGTACTCATTGATACATTTGATCCGTTACTTGAATGATCAATTGTATGATACCATCCATAACCAATTCAGACAATCCAATCGATCATGTATAGGTTCTAAGCATTACAAGGAATACATATGAGCACAAGTGCTGCGTGCACATCTAGTAAATGACTTCCAAATAACGAGTTACATTTTAGAACAAATATTCAACAAGATATATATGAGCTTACGTCCTTTCCCTTAGACAACTAGAAATGACCAAATCCTCAATTAGTGCTTTTTCACCAATGTTGGATGTCACATGATAATTTGAGAACAGAAACTTGGTCGAACGACATTGTATACCTTTTATTCTTGCAGACCTTAATTTTCATATAGTTTTATGTGATGAATCAATCATGTAATTTCAGCAGTTACAAAGTATGAGTCCCCACCACCACGAAAGATAACAGGGGACATTGATGTAATCCATCTAAAAGAAAATCAAGGCCATTTCTCCCACCAGATCTAGTAGCCAGTAGGCTAATAATACTATCACAAATCCATGAGAAAGTAACAAGGGAATCCATTAACAAGAATCATAAGAGGGGATGACTTGTAACATTAAAAACATTAAGGGAGAGATTCATTCCTCTCGAAGTGTTCAACAAATAGTCCTGTTATTCTGTTATTTGAGAAATATATTATTTGGAATGAGAAAATAGTTGCGTAAAGTCATATGCAAGGAAAGACACAAAGCTCTTTAAAGAAGATGTCAAATGAGTCTACCAACAGACAGAATAAGTGTACTTGCCTGTTCTGATGTGGCATATGATCCATAATGGACTTCTTTTCGTGATAGAGCCTTAAATGCAGCAACAAATGATTGAATCTACAGAGGAAACAAGGAAAAGAAGATGTTGAACTACGTTAGCTCCAAACAATAAGATATTGAATTGTAAGTACTCATTCAAGAGTATAAATATTCACATTATTTTAGAGCAAGAAACAAAACTTCTCACTGAAAAAAAAAAAAAAAAAAAAAAAAAAAACCTAAAACTCAAAGAAGTTAAAAGGCACACCTTCTCAACAACAGACGTTAGCTTGAAGGTTAAATACAATCCTGTTGTCAATGATGAAAAGAGGCTCCCTTGATCTTTGTTCAAGAAGAATCTGTACCATACAGGTGTTGGTAATAATGCACGATACAATAAAAGAGTGTATTCCACGAGAGTTAAAATTTGACCCTGAACCATGAACAAACAATCAGAAAACTGCAACAAAGTAATTGCAGATATTTCAATTATATTAATGGTTAATATGAGATATACACACGTCATATGATTGAGCTCATTGTGAGAACTCATAATACCTGCCGACGAAAATTATGGCCTCTGCCATTCTTGTAGTAAATAAGAAGAAAACATTTGAGAGCCATTGCAAACTGCCTCACCATCGTATCTGACAATACAATACAGACCAAAGCCAGAGCCAAAAGAGTTATGACTTATGAGTCTATTGAAATCAAACGTTGGAAAAATAGCACAGAAAATTGTGAGAGAAATACAACAACAGAATTTAGAATAAAAGGAATGTAGAACAATCTAAAAGAAATAAAAAATAAAAAAAACCAAACTATCATTCTATCACTTTTTTGCAATTAGTCTTTTAAACTACGGTGAAAGGTCCAAATATGTAGCAAAAAGGTAACAAACAATCTTCTTTCCTTGTACTATCGCCATTCAGGCTATCTAATTGGAAATAGCAATTGACACTTACAGCCAGATTGCAGACCACATAATAGGTCAAGGATAAATTTTGCATACATCTTCCGGAGCTCCATTCATATGTCAATTCAATCAGTAAGAAACTTTATAAGCTAAAGCAGGGAAAAACCAGTACCGTTGACCAAAATGATGAACAAGGCATGCCAAAAAGGTGGAACTGTCTTTGGTGGAAGCATGACTAAGGGGTATAGAAGATCGTCACTATGACACCACCAGTAAATCCCAATTACATGAACCAAAAATGTAATGGAAGTTCCAGCAAGGACAGAAATTTTCCTCTCCCCCTAAAAAAGAGGACCAAAAAAAAAAAGAAACTTCAGTATACATCTCTTGCAAGTGAATTCTCATTTCTCAATGAAATAGAAAAAGAAATTGAGATCTAATAGATAAAATGAAGTCTGGGTCTAGGTTTACGCCACCTTTAGAGCAGTCTGTTTCTTGACAATATCATTTGACTTATACATAACAGCTGATATCCAAATTGTGATGAAAAACCCTGGAAATGTACAAGAAATAATTTCTCACCAGTCAGAAGAATGTTACAGGCTTACAGCAAGAGACTAAAAGGCAGAAGACAATAAAATTTATAAAAAAAATAAAAGAAAAGAAAGGAAAAGAAAAAGAAAAAGAAATGAGCAGTACATGAGTATGTGATTATACCTAATAATACTGTAGTACTGTAACTCCCTTTGGTTTGGTAATAAAAGATAATTAATGTATATGTCGACTACCAAACAAACATGTCCAAGAATATGTTTCAAAGTTTTATGGAAAAGTGACATCTCCAAACCAAATGATTTGATGCTACCATAACTGTAGCCACACTATTCCTCTTCTGCTTTCTCAACACCTTCTTTCCCAATTCCAAGAGCTTCATTTTCAACACATATTTGATCCTCCAATACATGATATATGTTCTAGTAGTAAAAAACCAATTATCAACAACGTTAATTAAGTTATTTTCTCCACCTGAATTTACTAGTAAAAATACAGTAAAATAGTTCTGACACTGTTCCAACTTTTTGGAAGATTTTATCACTACCTATTACAACAACCACGTTGCAAGAAATCCTATAATATACTACGGTGGCTTTTAGAGCTACAGTGATGCAATGGCAGAACTCAAGCATGGGAAAAAAACACATCCAGTACAATTTATCACACCAAACCAAAATTCACACGATCAAACCTCATCCTCTGCAATCAAGTTGTATGTCAGCTAAAAAGTACAAGGACTAACGGAGTTAAATGTTAATAGATCCAACGGAAGACCCAAGTAAACTATGGCCAGCAACCTCACTTTTATTTGTATCTTAACAAGGAGTAGTAACTACCAAGTTAGGTGTTGAAATTCAGAACCAGCACTGGAATGACATTTGATACTGACAATCTATAATCTATTCAAAGTGATCCCATAGTTTAGAAGGCAATGAAACTCAAAACAATTGTTGAACTAAAAAGAGGGAAGGCAAAAGAGAGCACCTTCTAAATGCTGACGGATAAAGACAATCAGCAATAGCAAAGAGAATGGAAGAATTTGTTCAATCCATCTGGCAACCTGCTGAATATCATATCTCTGGTAAGAAGAATCTCTGTTCACACTCTCTTCCATTCCATTTCCAGATTCTCCATCAACACGACTGCCTCCAGATTGAATAGACGAAGAAGCAGTAGACACCAAAGGAACTCGTTCCTCATCGGGGGATTCCGGCTGATCCCCAGAAACAGGAAGTCTACCATTTTGTTCATAACCAAGCTGATTTGGCAACAAGGCACTAGGAGAAGGATCTTGCTCACCAGACCCAATAATCCTTATCGAAACCTCCCCAGAAGGGATAGTATTAGCGGAAGAAGCTGTAACAGGAGAAGAAGAAGAAGAAGAAGAAGAAGAAGAAGAAGTGGGTATCAAGTGATTCTGATTTTGAGAAAAAGCCCGCAAATCAGGAGTAGCAGAAGCGTTAATTACAGGGTCGGATTCATGACGAACAGCCCTAGTGGGAAGAATTCCAGAGTAATCCAAGATGACAGACAAAGGGGAACGGAAGAAATTGAGAGAAGGGAGGGATAAGCCAAATCTGGAGGAGGTACGAGCAGTTGTGGGTGAAGAAGAATTGGAGTAATGATCAGAATTGGAAGGGGAAGTCTCCATTTTCAGAGAGGCCCAAGTGAAGAAAAGCCCTAATCTTCGAACCTCCCCGTGGTAACCGAATCGACCCTTCGAAATCCCCACCAGATGAAAAGGAGAAAGAGGAGAAATGGGGAGTAGATGGGTCGGAGGGTCGCCGGTGAGATTTGGGGAAGGGGGAAAAGAAGAAGGAGAAGAAGAAAAATGGAGAATTGAAACAGAAAATGGAAGGCAATAGTGGAAGGGAAAGGAGTGGCGCGTGGAAGCCGAGTCGTATTGGCACAAAAAATGCGACTTTTTCAGCTCATTGCCTAAAAGCCCCTCTTCAAGAGTCGGTGACGGATACGAAGAAAGGAGAGACCGTTGAAGTGTTACTCAAGAAATATAAAATTAAATTAATTATTAAATTATAGATGAAAATTTTAAAAAAATAAATTAAAAAATAAAATAAAATTTTTCTATTTGTTACTCTAATTCACCAAAACCAATACTTCCCATGCAAAATAATACAACATTTATGGATGTTACACTTTAATGTATATAGATCCATATCATATACGTTGGCATCTATATTGATACCAGATATTGTTGATCTCAAAATTTGGATAGTAAAAATGTTTATAATTTTCACCACACAGTTTTCATCTTAAAAAACTATCAACTTTTTTAGAAACTTGTTACAATAGTTTTCTTGGTATATCTCCCCTTAGATCAACCATCGAGATTTACTTAAAATTTAAGTTTTTCAATGTTGTCGGTTGATTTGACTTTCTCGCTAAAATTTCGACCAATATTAACTCCAAAATTCTATAATTTTTCAAAACTTTTATATAATTACTTCAACCATATAACAAATCCTAACTAACTTTTCAACTCTTTGCAAAATTTAACATCTCTATCAAATCCTATATTAATTTTTTACAAACTTTTTAAATATTTATCCTAATTTAAAAGTTCTAACAGTTCTTTAAACTTCAAATCGCAAATTACTAATTTTCACAAATCCAAATTGGATCACACCGTTGTTGCAAACGGCATCCAAAAAAACCTTTTGCAAATTCTCTCCACCACTGTTACAACAACTCTTCATTAGGTAAAATCTCTCATTTGAAAAAAATTGTGTGAATCTTGGTGTTAATTTCGGACAAAATAACATTGAGATTCTATAGATTTGGGCTTTCTTGGTGAAATGCGTGCATATTTAACACCGAAATTCATAAGTTTAAGCTTTTTCGATGAAATCTCGAATGAGATTAACACTGAGATTCTATATATATTTTCAATCTTATACATTTTTACATGAAATTTGATCTTTCCCAAAATTAAAAAATGTTGAAACAATTTGGAAAATCTATTTTGATAATTTGAAAAGGGGAATTGTTATGGATAGCAAAAAGATAAGGGTTTTTCAAACTATTTACCCTCGTAGAAAAAACTCACTAAAAGACAAAAATCAATTAAATCAACTGTAAATATTTTGTTAATTTTTCTATTTTGGTAATTTTTCAAAAATGAAACTACTTACAAAATATAGCAAAAAAAAAACTTAAATACGGAGAAATCTATAATTTGTTATAATTTTCTAAAATTTATTTTATTATATTTTGTAAAATAGTTTCATTATTTTGCTATTTTTGAAAATGCTCCATTGGATAACCCATTTGGAATTTTGGAAATTCAAATAATTTTGTGAAAACATAAATTTGCTAAAAATTTGAAAATTACCTTATAACTTGTTATAATATTTAGTAAAGATAATTGATTTTGGAGAAATTTTTAAGAGATAAGATTAAAAAAAAACGTTAGCCAATTTCGGTGGGTAATATGACGAGAAGTATTGAGAAGATCGAAAACAAACGATAAGTAAAAAAAAAAAAATTAACCAAATCTTGGTATCGATCTCATTTGAGATGGATCGAGAAAAAAAAAGTATTTGAATAACTTTTCAAAAAGTAGGCTAATGTTTTATGGTTAAACCTCATATTCTAACAATTTTCCTAAATTTATAATTTGAGGAGAATGTGACATGCAAGATGGAAAGATCTACGTACATCGGTGTAATGTTTGTCACACAAGCTCTACTGCTTGAGTCAGAAAGTGTATATGTGTAGCAAGTAGAAAGTTTGAGTATTAGAATGAGTTTACTTCTCATTTGAGTTATCGTAATATATTTATAGGTGTAGTTGATCTAGGTCCTTCCCCATAAGATTTTGGAATTGCATTGGGGGCCTTGACTCACTGAGCTGGAGTGTGCATCATTTGATACTTTGCTAAGGTTGTTCTTGGCCAAGACCAAGGTCGAGCATCTTCTCTTAGTCATATTTTGGTTTAAGATGATTCTTTTAATCAAAGCACGCACGAGGCATGGCAATTTTGGTCATAAGTTGTCATTTTTAGTTTGATTATGCTCTTTGGGTCAAAATCACTCATAACATTGCTCTCATTCCCAAGTTAGGGGTCATCATTTGGTTGTTTAGAAGTCGACTCTCGTATACTAATCTTAAGATTGTGACTCTTATAATAGTATATAT
>JBBPDJ010000002.1:8289006-8300770 GCA_037974625.1 Cucumis cinereus | reverse complement strand
ATATATAATTATTTGTGTGTTTTGGTCTAAGATATCTATTTAAGAATTTTCATGGTTATAATAGTACTTTTTTTCCTTTTCCTTTCACCCCATTTGGGGTCAATTTCGATAAAAATCTAACAACTTCACATGAAGGAACATACACATTGAGAAAACTAGGAGATGTTGGTTTGAATGAAAGAATTGTTGAAAAAATTAATAATTCATACGTCCAATTTTTTCGAAGCCTACAAAATCTTCAGTCAATTGAAGATGTGTTCATATTTGTATTGCTATGAATTTAAAAGTAGATCGACATGTCTATAACTTACTTGTAATGAATCAAGTAGCTATTATTTGTCTCGAAGGAAACAATAACAACATTCCATTTAAAAGAGACATCGTAGTGCATACACAGTTTGGAAAACTTCATAGAATACAACATTATTTTAGTTGTTATGACTCACTTTAATATTCTTTACTTCTTCCAAATGAAAAATACTGTTTCTATCGAGATATTAAACCTAATACTATTAGGTCAAACGATAATGATGATATTAACAATAATATAATAGAAGAAACATCCAACATTCTTCATATTAATAGCATAGAAGACATTATGAACAATGAAAATCAAGATTAATTTATTTTACCTTTATAATTTTAATACCAAAATCCATGTTTTCTTATTTACCATTATTGGTGGTATAATACATGTATATATGTACTTATATATAGATATACATATATACATATATATGTATATATATGTATGTATATATATATCATGTATGTATATTGTTGGATTTTATGTCCAAAAACTCGTAGATAGTAAATGTAAATCGTTGATCATTATTAATAAAGAGTTATTACTTGATTACTTTTGTCTAATTAACCCAAATCCAATAAACTAACATCCTTCGCTGTCTTATGAGTCTTGAACTGCATGTGGAGACATACATGAATCAATGTTCAAGATACATCTTAAAGGGTTTATAGTATAGGGATAAGGTTAAGTATCTTATTCTGGTAATACTATGGATATGACTCATTTTGTATTTGATACAAACACAATGTTTCAACATGTTCGTGTAGGTGACAAGCGTGTGGTGGTATCCTATGCAATGAGTTTGCATAAAACTAGACCACGAAATAGTAACCACTAGATGTAACCTCGTTGACTAGTTAGGTTTTTATTTCAAATAGGATGACCTAGACAACTTAGTCTTAATCCTGAGTGTATTATGTACTCCTGTTCACGAGGAATCGTCCTTTTATTTGTATGGATGAGAGTGACCAAATTGTCGGCTCAATAAGCCTATCATTTGGGGGACAAGACTGAGTGGAAACTGGAAGCATAATTACACAAAATGGAATTCACTCCTTCCCGACTTTAGAGTAAGTAGATGAGTGTTCCCTTAATTGGTGTCTACGGGACTTAAACAAAGGGTCATACTCTCTCTATGGCACGAGAGAGATTTTTGCTTATTGGTTGGACCATAAGCAGGTTGTTCATTAGAGGAGCATTGGTATTTAAGGATTAAGAGGTAACTCAAGGGTAAAATCGTAATTTGACCCAACTGGAGTTACGAACACTCGTAAAAGACTAACTTGCTATTATTGGTCTACATCCGTGGACACAAAAATATATCTACAGTGAGAAGAGTTCAGCTGTGAGTCTTTAGTGGAGTGTACACACAGTTAACAAATATTGATTAATGATGTTAATGAGTTTAGCCAATTAAATTAATAACTCCCCTAAGGAGGGAATAATTATTGGATTACGTGGGATTACCCACGTAATCCAATTTTATCTCTAACTACCTCTTCTTCATCCTGAAGAAGTGGGAGAGTAATCCAATTTTATCTCTAACTTCATTTTCTTCATCCTGAAGAAGTGGGAGGGTAGTATGACTGAAACCTAACATTGACGTCTCAATTGCACAAGTTTTTCTTTGTAGAAGAAAAAACAAATATATTCTCTCTCTCATATTTTTTTTATGAAGAATTAGATTCTTTCAAAAGAAAAATTTCTCAAATCCAAAAAAGGTTCCCACAATTCTCAAGCCTGAGTATAGGAAAGGATCCAAGTGGTGATAACTACAATTTTGGATTAAAACAATCAAAGGCAATAGAATACAAAGATCCTTATATGGATTAAAACAATCTAGACGAATGTTGTATAATCATCTCAGTGAATATTTGTTGGAAGAAGGGTATAAAATAACCTTATTTGTCCATGCATTTTTATAAAAAAAATATATATATCATAGTCAGGATTTGCTATTATTGTTATATACGTTGATGACTTGAATGTAATTGAAACTTCTGAATAACTCTCAAAGGCAATAGAATATTTTGAAGAAAGAATTTGAGATGAAATATCTTGAAAAAATAAAATTTTGATTTGGCTTACAAAATTTAGCAAATGAAATATTTATTCATTAATCAACTTATACAAAAAAAATTGAAAAGTTTGTATATGGATAAAGCACATCCAGTGAACATACCAATGCAAGTTCGTTTACTAGATGTGAAGAGAGACATATTTTGACCTTGAGATGATAATGAAGAACTTTTTAGTCCTAAAGTGTCATATCTTAATGCAATTGCATTTATGTATCTTGCTAATAATATAAGACCAGATATTGTATTTTCAGTAAATTTAGTTCTCCAACCAAAAAACATTTAAATGAAGTCAAACATGTACTTCGCTATCTTTGAGGAACGATTGATATGGATTTTTTTATTCAAACAAACCAAAATTTGATTTAATTGGCTATGCAAATATAGGTTATTTATCTAATCCACATAAAGGTAGATATCAAACAAGTTATCATGTGGAGGAAATATCATGGTGATCTGTGAAGCAAACCATTACAGTCACCTCTTCAAATCATGTCGAAGTTCTTCAAATTCATGAGGCTAGTAAAAAATGTGTCAAAAATATATATGGTTGAGATCAACGACTCAACACATACGGGGATCATGTGGCTCGTCTTCTGACAAAATTCCTCCATCAATATTTTATGAAGCATATGGCATGTATAACTCAAATAAAAAATAAAATAAAAATAAAAATAAAAGACATATTAAAAGAGAAAACAAGACATATCTCACTAAAGATCTACACTCATGGTCTTGAAGAAAATGGTGATATAATTGTTCAACAAATTTCCTCCAAAAATAACTAGACAAACTTATTGACAAAGGCATATTATCAATCGTAATACTTGACAAATTTGTGTTTAACATTCGAATGTGACAACTCAAAGATCTTAACCGATGTTTCCATTAGGAAAAAAATATTGTACTCTTTTATGTTTTATTAGGTTTTTTTCCATTGGATTTTTTCTAGCTTACTAAAGTAGATTTTAAGGTTCTAATAAGGAGTGTTATTAGTAAAATATTGAGTTAGATTTTCATATTTACTCTATTATCTATTCCTCTTCCTCAAATGGATGGGGAGGTTTAATTCTCCACCTTATTTAATAATTCCTACTCTTTACACCACTATAAATATCTCTCACAAGTGAAATTAAAAGAGCTTTTTACTTACTTTCTCCGTATTCTTTCATTGTGTTCTTATTGTTTCTCTTTGTGATATTATTGTTCTTGTTCTTCTATGTTTTACATCACTTGCTAATATTATTGTTCTTTTTTTTTAAAATTCACCATATGTGGGTAGGGATTCGGGCCCTTGAACTTATGGTAAATAAATTAAAGAGATGTTATTTTGGTTTAGGGTTTAGGGTGCAATAACATCACAAGGAACTTATCCTTTGCCCACCTTCGGCTCCTTCAAAGCAGGAATTTTTTACGTGTTACACCACTCTTTTGAACTGTGGAAGACCCCACCACTTTACAAAATTACATTCCCAAACTTTTACCATATGGGCTAAGAAAACCCCCAACTTAGGAATCAAAGAAACATCCTGTAATTTGCACAAGACTCTTAACACCATAAGAAAAAGTGTAAAACATACTGTTAACTACTACATTTAAAAGAAACAAAGTTACATACTGTTAACTACTACATTTGAGAGAAATAAGGTTGCACATGCACCCTGTATTCAGTGTTAGCCAAGCCACGCCCAAGCTTTATTTTCAGGGGATTGTGTCCTCAGACTAAGACAACAATAAAACGCAATGTTATTAAGCTTTATTATTATTATTCCAAAGTGTTATACCTGCGTACAAGAGATTACAACCCCAAACTATGACATGGGTTTGGTATCAGTCAACTTAACCCTTCCAGTTGTCCTTTAGCCGCCTGATTTCTCTAATAGCTTCAACTGGAGAATGATTACCTACCTTCTCCTGGAACAGTAAAACCACCAAAACGTGTCAAAACGTCGTCATCATATCAAGTGAATTGAACTATGCAAAGATCTTGAGATATGATGTTAAAATGGATCTTGTTCTATCATTCATTAGAGATTTCTCAAGAAACGTTACAAATCAGAGTTAGAAGAAGGGCAAAGATATGGTTTCTGTTTGTCTGTGAAATGAGACTTCAAAGCATGTAGCCATTTCTGGAATCTGTATGCTAGTTGAAAAGAAATTAGACGTGGAGTTAAAAAAGTGGGAGAAATGTGGGATATGATGGAAATGCTACCGAATGAATACATGTTGTTCTTGCTGAACTATATCTGAAGAAAGCTCTATTTCCATGAGACAATGCTAATCACAATTCACTCGTCAAATTAACCAATCATTCTTGACCAACCTCACAGGTAAAACACATTAAAAAGCAAAGCCTACAATACTGTAAACTTATTCTGTAAAAGACTTGGAAACCTTTAAGAATAGGAGTACCTGAAGTTGTGGAAGATCAACTCGCATGAAAGGATTTGTCTCCATTTCTTCTTCAATGGTTGAAGGAACGGTGGCTTGTCCAGCTTGTCGCTGGCCCTGAGCCCACAACAACTTACCTTTTATCTTCTCGTTGTCTGGTTCAACTGTCAGAGCAAACTGCAAGTTCTTCACTGTGTACTGTATAAAGAGAACTTTTAGTTTACATCAAAAGCAAAACGTTTGGAAATTCAAATCAGTTTTACAATAAAGGCACGACAAATGTGACTCACTCAAAAAAAAAAAGGAAAAAAAGAAGTTGGCTCCTTCCAACCAAGAAATCATTACACCAAGTATCACTTTTAAGAGATCAGTACAATAAATACCACTTTTAACAGCATTCAAACAAAGCATTGTATACATAATGTTATTACAAGGGGGGAGTAAAGACAGAAATGCAATAATGTTTCCTGTTGATCGCACACCAAAGCTGACAACCATTATATTGCGTTCATTTGTGGCAAAATAGTAAGCCCTTTTCTCTCTTAGGGACTGATCTAATGTTCTCCGTGATTCCTCCTCCTATAAGAACCCGTTCCTCCTCCTATAAGAACCCGTTCCTTGCATTTCGTTGATAGAATGAAATCATACAAAATGAAAGACCCATCCAAGTAGATTACAAAAGAATTCCCAAATAATGTAAGAAAGCTACAGTTGTTGAAAGGCTCCTTGTTCTTGCACCAAAAAATCGCATAGAAAAGAGATGAATGTGAAACTTCCAAGGGAGCACTTCCTTTTGGTCTGTAAGATCCTCAAATTCCTTTCACCCCAAATCTTCCAAACAATAACCTTTGCAATAAAAGGCCAAAGGATAAGCCATTTGAGGGAGTCATAAATTCTCTCTTATACACAAATTAATGCATATCCCTCTTTCTCGTGGCCCTACACAAAATTTCCAAATTATTTGGACTGAAAACAGATGCACCAATACTAGTCCTGATGCATATGCAATATTGATGCATGAGGACCACCGAATGGCATTCTTTTCAGAAAGGCTTTAAGTTCAAGGCAATGATTTAGCGTCATTTATAAATGGGTTTTGGCATTTGTGTTCACTATCAAGAAATAGTGGCCCCATCCTACCTTATTGGTCTTCAAGTCTACAGAAATTTCATTCGCACCACATCCAGCATCTTTTGAGAAGATATTATCATTGGGTGGACAATGAATTCTTAAAAGATGAGAGACTTAGAATTAAATACCCAGGTGCACTCTTGGACAAAACCTTTCCAGCTGCAAGAAACCCAACTCAAGCAGAGTGAAGTTTATCAACCAGAAATGGTGGTCAAAGAGAAGAGATTGATTGTTGTTTAGAAACTCATCTGTGGTGTTTCGCCATGCACAAACCAAATAATGCCCAATTCAATTTTTTTTGGATCGCTACCAGCCAAGATCTTCCATCACTTTTATACTATACAGCTCATTCTTCCTTGATTTCAAAGGTGGACAAATAAGTTCAAGACCATTACCTATTATAGATGAACTTGAAAAGGTGTCTTCATGCTCAGCAGCAAGCATCACGCACACTTATGACAAGGACAGGATGCCTTTTACGTTAGGTAGTTCAGCTTAACTAAAAATAAAATTACGGCTGCATTCAGCATTTCATAACTAAACAGGCTAATGATAAGCACCAAGATTTTATTGGCCTTACTAGATTGAAACTATAATAACAGTTTCCTATAAGCTCAAGTTTTACCTTGCGCAATCTTAATACGCTTCAATTCCCATGTGTCTCAATTTCAGAGAGCAGAAGTTAGTCACGTGATTCCAATCAGACCCTTACACATATGTTGATTTTGCTGTCCACATGTTTAAATTATAGAATCTGGGACTGTTTTGGGAATTTATTCATGTAGTCTTCTTTCATCGATTATAACGCACTTGTTTAAGGGGATAGCATGGATGGGGAAGAAGCCATATGGGAAAAAATCTGTTGGTAACTCTTTCTGCTTTTTCTCACTTCCAACTTGAGGACACGTAGATTCTTGGAAAGGCTAATGATAAGGACCTAATATACTTACTCTTGTAGAAAAGGGGAGAAGAGCAAAGGATTCTTGGACGTGGTATGTTATCCATACTTCTAGGATTCTTTCAGTTAGTTAATGGACGGAAGGCATGGAGCATCTCAAATCATCATCTTCATGAAAATAGAGCAAATCCATTATTGGATCGTCCATCAAAACCAATAAATCTAAACTACTAAAATTTGTTAACATCTTGTATGTTTATGGAGTCTTCCAAAAGCCTGTGTGTATTTCCAGATAACATACTTCGCTTTTCTCTTAGGCTAAAGTTGAAGGCAATCTAGCGTGGGTGGTCATGGCCCATGAGATCTTTCAAAGAACAAATAAAGAAGTGAGAAGGTTTTTATGCTTTCTTTAAAGGCATCAGAAGTTAATATGTTGTAAGTTCTTTGCAAGTTCTTGCATATGTAGTAAATTTTTTAACTATATAAGTCTCATTGGGATTAATTGCAAGTTTATTATTCTTTTTATTTCGTTAATTTGTTTGAAAACATATAAATTCATAAATTGGTAAATTAGTCTATTCATCCCTTCTTTTGGGTCAATCATTTCTAGATTCCCCATTTCTATAAATTACTTTGGCATTTGATTCTCAGCCATTTCAGTCAAACACTAAATCAATGGCACGTCAGCAAACCAATAACTAAGAAGGTTAACCTAACTATCCAGAAAACTTCTAAAAAAATAAAAATAAATAATAATGATGATAATAATAATAATTTCTTCATGAATATTCAAAATATAAATATTAAGATGAATGGAAGTACAAAAGGAAAGTCAAACAAAAAAAACGCCCTCAAAATGAAGTCTACAAAAAAAATAAACTCAAAATAAATCACATGTGACCATAAAAGAACCCTGAACATGGAAGAAAATGAATGAGTCAGATAATTAATTACCTCATGGCCACAGTACACACGTGTTTGCTTTGGCAATGAACCCAATGTGACGCATAGAGATTGATACATCTGCTCTGCTGTTCCCTCAAAAAACTTACCGCATCCAGCAACGAACTACACAAAGAAACCAAACAAGATGCAACATATTATCTAGTAAGAAACAACTGCATGAGAATCAAGTACCAGAAGGAAATAAAAGAGCTATTTACTGACTAACTGCATCGTTCTGACAAAAGAGTAAACACTAATGGATACATGATACTCAAAACTGGAATAATTTATTTGTAAGAAATAACTCTCCATCAGAGAAAGGAAATGCACAGATCATAAATCAGTACTGTACGACCACTATCAAGTTGATCTCTCGACTACCAGACTTAAACTTTCCAAAGAGCCTTCTTATGCGGTGAGTAGGAAGTGCTCAAAAAGGTCTTGGTTCAAGGGTGGCTGATTAGCATCTCGTCGAACAGTATATCATCAAATGTACCCTGAGACTTTACCTCTCTTGGCAAGGACAGTCTCACACTCCCACTTGCACACTTCTAGAGTCTAGTGGAGACAGGAATTATAGAGGAGCAAAGGCTTCATACTCTTTCAAGCACTATATGGCAATTTGGCTATAGAAAATCCCTAAGAGTATTTACATGGCTAAGTTTATGAAAGTTTGCAAGATATTTCAGTTTTGGGAAAGTAGTTTATGAGTCTAAATCCTCTACTCCATCCTTCTTTTAATTTAAAATGGACAAAATGAAAATAATATCTTGAACTGATGGTATCTCATTGAAACTTTCAGCAAATTGACAAACAAATCATTAATGCTTAACATATCGACTTACCAGTGTATCACCGGTGAATACAGCTGGGTCCTCACTCTCTTTGCCAGAGACATAATAACTTATATGCCCTTTGGTGTGGCTGATGACAGAGAGCCAATCAAAGAAAATCAAGAACAATCGTTGGGTGGGGAGTAGCAGTTAATATAGATAAAGGCAAAGTATTCTTCTCTACCTCCCACCCAATATGAGTGAAAGGGTGTTAAAAGAAACAACTGACTTCAGATAAAGACTAATCTTACATATATATTATAAGTAGTTTACAATAAAAATGAGTTCAGTTCTACTTCTAACAAAGACCAAAATTTTATTTCATTGACGTCCAACAAAAACCTTATGAGTTATAATCAACAGTTGGAATGTCCAAAAAAATTTCACTCAGCAGAGAAGGTGAAAAGATAAATAATCTTTATTGGATATTTGAAAAAGAATATACACTCTTTCCTACTTAATTTGCCTAATAATGATAGGTTTCTATTTGATAGTATGAGGTTCCATCTCAAAACCAAATGCCAATGAGAGGAGTAGCCGATCTATCTTATAGAGAGTGTGAGTCCCACTGGTCTTTTTAACGTGGGATTCTCAATATCTCAAGATGCCCCCTCATGTTTCAAGTAACCTTTTGCATCAATATGAAAATATAAACAATATGAGACTCACAAACTTCAAGATACCGAGGCTCTCCACCGAAAATACTGCTGATCAACTAAATATCCTTTACATCCTTCCTAGCCAGCTAAGCATCGCCACCCTCAACATGTAGTGACTGTGGCTGCTACTTTGTTTGTTTTTTGTTGCTTTACAATAGATACAACTCGACACCCTTGTCAATGCATGAGCTCAACCTTCATGTCCTATATTGTTATTTGCAAAGGGAACGCAATTTTCATTGAAATAATGAAAAGAGACAAAGAGACAAAGAGACAACCCTCATTTCCTATATATATAACTGACTGTACTAGATAGACTGAGTAGCTACCCTCCGCCTAGAATAAGTAAATTGAATTGAAGGCTTTGCAGTGATGTGATGACCTAGATTGAACACTTTGAAAGAAAGCACACTTATATTTACAAACAAAAACTCAAAGACTATGGCAGAAAATGTTAGGGAGGAGAAAATCAGGGTACACGCGAACTAATAATTCAATTAAAGAACAATCTCTATAACTCAGAAGAATCATAACATGTTATTGTTTCTTTCAGGATGGAATAATCAACATAAAAGGAATGAGATATACCAAGGTGTATGAAGAGACAATATAACAATATCAGCACCAAGTGTTATCTTATCACCATTTTCCACTGCATCAGTACAACCCTTAACCTTATCAATGGAACCACCATATACTTTAATTCCAGGAACCAGCTGCTTTATTTTCTCATTGCCCCCTGAATGATCCCTAAAATGTAAAAGCGATTTGAATAAGAACAACTTCACAAACACCAATAACATCCGCCAGCAATTCAAGGTAAACTAACAGAAACAGGAAGCAGTGAAATGAAAAATAAGTCAATAATCAATATATGAGTGAAAGGGGGTATCATACCAGTGATGATGAGTAGTAAGAACGAGCTTGAGATGGACGCCATGTTCATTAGCAACATTCAGAATCTTCTCTGGCTCTACAGGGTCAACGACCGCGGCTTCTTTAGTGCTCTCATCAATGATCCTGAGATCCACCCAGAACCCATTGATCAAAATGAACTACATTCATACTAAACAAAATAAAAATATGCAATCCAACAGCGACTTCAGATTGGAGTAGCAGAAGTGAAAAATGACAGAAGAAATAAATATGGGGATTTGATTAGAAGATACAGGTAAGAATAGTTGTCTTCCAAGCAAGGAATGTAATGGATTTTCATCGGTGCTAAAGCAGACTCTTCCAAATCTCGAAACGATTGAGTTGAATCGTTGAGTTCGGCAATGAAGTCCAATGTAGATCGGGAAAGAGAGTCGGCGACAGTGGATAAGAATCTCCTGAATGCAACGTCTCGAATCTTCTAAATTCGATGGGTCCGGCAATGGATGACTAAAATTGGGCGGAAATGAAATTACCCCTTAGCTTTATATAACAAATAATTTCGGTTAGCCATCGTTGGTATGTTTCTAATCATCCATGGATGATTGCTTAAATTAGGTAATAAAAGTCTCCACTAAATTGTTTCAAAAATATCCCTGAACCTTCAAACGAGGTTCAAAAATACTCTTATAGTTAGTTAAATACTTAATTTTGGATGAAAACCATTAAAGTTTTGTTTCAAAAATACCTTGAACTAAAAAAAAAGTTAAAAAAAAATACTCACAATCAATATATGAACTAAAACTGTTATCGCTAGTATACTGATATATTTATTTGAAGTTGTTTGGTTTTGTAAGATTGACAATATTTGTTTTATGGCTTTAGATATCGAAAATGTCATTACATTATTGTTGTTTTGAAAAAGGGATGGTTTACATAAATGTTCATTTTGTAAGACACTTTTCTTATCGGTGATTGCTTTTTCTATTTCTCCTGCTGACATCTCCATTAATTCAGTGCGCGATTGTTATGGAAGTTAGGGTTGTTGATCATTGTGATTTTGTTGTGCATATTTCAAGGATACTTAGTCCTCCAGTTAGGGTTGGTCATTATATTTGTCTTAAGAGCAACATTTGTATTATCTTGATGTAGTTGTTTTGGCTTGTGTTAGAAGAATGGAATGTTACATGTATTGGAGACATACTTCATTTTCCTTACAATTGTGCAGTGTGATTCATTGATAAAGGATTCTCTAAGCTTAGAAGGGGCTTAAGTCATTCGAACAAACAAGATTTTGTTCAACAGAAAAATAAACAACAATGTGAGAGAGAGTCTCACAAACTTGAGGAGAGCTCAAGTTCTTCAGAGAGTGAATCTTTGTCTGAGGGTATTTTTAAAACTTTTGAAAGTTCAGAGTATTTTGACACAAAATGCAAAGTTGAAGGGTATTTTTAATAATTTAGCCTAAAAGTCTATATAACTTTTCAACAATCCATATATTTTTAGACGTTATTTGAAATCTATCAAATCATAGACTCTAAGACTCTAAGGGTATGTTTGGGGCATGAAGTAGGGTGGAGTGGAGTGGGCTATAATAGTCCACTCCATGTTTGTGGCAAGGATTATTTTAGTTGGGGATTAGGATTAGG
>JBBPDJ010000002.1:8269858-8288906 GCA_037974625.1 Cucumis cinereus | reverse complement strand
AAATGATATTTAATGTACCTAAATATATGTATGACAAAAATAATAGTGCAAAAAAAAAAAAAATAGACATGATCTAATATAACAAATATTTATTTTACAGATTATAATTTGGACTATAATAATCTACACCTCAAATACATACTATAATAACCCAGACTATAATACTCTGCACCCCAAACACATATTATAATAACACACAGACTATAATAACCACAGACTATAATTGGTTATTAACCAAAGTGTTTAATCTAATTAAAACTCTTGTATTAATAACCAAAAGCCATGCAAATCTAATTTGCATATCAATTTGACACTTAATTCATGCAACAAAGTGTGATTTGTGGTGAGATTATTGACTAACACCTAAACATAGAAGCACCTTATTCATGTTTGCACTTTAGTTTAGAGAAATCCACTAACCAACGTCAAACTTTCCTATTTAATTAAATAAATTTATAGTCAATCAAATTAATTAGTAAAATCTATTTTAATTAAATAATAACAATAGTAATTAAGCTTTTTAACGGATTAGAATTTAATATCAAATATTAAATCATTGTTTTGATCACCGATCTTAATCAACCCAATTGACCTAATTTGAATCCTATTTGAATCTTCGATATTTAAATATTAATTAAATATCATTTCTCTCTCAAATTTGTACAAATATTATTAACGATTTATCCTCTAAATGAATCTGAACAATTCGAATTCATCGATCACGATATTCTAAGTTTAATTCTGTAATGAGTTAATGGAGGGACCTAATGGACCTATAGATCATGAGCTCCAACGATCTAAGATTAACTGGCTAGGGTTTAGGGTTTAGGGTATATGGTTTCAACATGACAATTAAATAGACATAAATATCTAATGAAATCACCTGAAAATATTGTATTGGGTTTAGGGTTGATCCAAAATTAACTTCTCTACTATCTCTAGAAGCGAGTAGGAGTGAATTTCATCTTGCACCTTATGTCTCCAGCTATCTACTTGATCTTACTCCTGAAATGAAAGGTCTATTCGGTTGGCGTTGTTAAGCTGCTCTCATCATTGTATCTATGGATAATCTCGAATAAATAGAAGTTCCTAGTTAGCTCAAGATTAAGATCAAGTTACCTAGGTCATCAAAATCAAGATAGTCAGTTTTAATTAGTAGAGGATGTTATAATGTAAAAATAACTATTTCATGGTCTGATCTTATTCAATCTCATCGCATAGGATGCCCCCTCTCACATGTCTCCACATGAACGATTTAGGATCACATCGTTTATACCAAATACAAAATGGGTCGCATTCATAGTGTTCAGGGTTTAGGGTTTAGGGTTTAGGGTGCTCAACCACTTTTATGTTACGACATAAAGTTCAAGTATTCATACTACAGTCAAGGAACCTTAGTTTATTAGATTAACTGGCTAAGCTCTTTAACCAAGTTTATTGGCAAACTCCATTATAGTCTGATGTTTCTCTCAACTTCTCAATATAGTTACTAAATTCTAATACATCAACTACAAAATAAATATTTTTAGGTGCAAATCAAACATAAAACATGAGAATAAATCAATCCACAAATAATATCACATAAAACTCACACTCCTAACCATGTAACACATGTGTAGTGAGTCGTCGGGAGTTACCCTTTAAAATTTCCTAAAAAACAAAGGTAACACCAGATAGCTTTTGGGTTGTGTCGAGAGAAACCCTTTAAATCCCAATCCAAATCTGAAATTTCACAAATTTGAAATCCATTCCATTCCTCTTCCATTCTTTCGCTGCACGCATGCTTGTTTATTTGTGAATCATGCTTTGTTATCTCGTGAATTTATCATTAAAGCCCTAAGTATGCGACTAATCTAGGCGACAAGACTATGTTCACGTGATAAAAGGAGTAGACCATAATCTTACTTTGTTGCTTAATTCTAATGATATGTCATGTTGCGTACAAGTTTTCCTCTCTCTTGTCCTAGCGTAACTGAAAAGAGAGATTTCTTGGGTAAGCCAGGGTCGAACAAGGATTTCAAAGTAATAGTGGATCATAACGCCTAGTATGAACTCATGTGGTATATGTACATTATGCAATATTCACATTATCAAGTATCTAAACTACTATTACTATTTACACTACTAGTGTGGTGTGAAAGGTGACATGTTTGTGGGGAATTAAGAACTCATAGACTGGAAATGATGAAGGAAAGTTAACTATACTAATATGCGATATAAAAAGAAGATATAATTCTTTGAGGCATTATTAATTACATAATTGATTCCAAATTAAGGCGAGCAACCTCTAGGTTCCTTCGCCACACATGCTCGTCTTTCGAGAAGCATATGCTGAAATGATTATGATTTATCTCTAAATCCTTTAGAATACGATGCTCATGTTTCATCCTTTATTTAAGACAAACAACTTCTCGATGCCTTAATGCCACACACACTCGCATTTCTAATATGTGTGATAAGGAGAAATCCATAGAGTTGATTTTATTTCTAAAATTCCTTCTATGCTTGTTTAACAATGTCTTAGCCACTTGCTCTCTCGAGTAATGAACTTCCCAATACTTAATTCATTCTATCGAATTGCGAGTGTGGGCGGTGACTCCACTACTTCGTAGTTATACGCTGTCATGGTGTTGAGATTACTCCACCATGGCAAAGACGTTGCAAGTGTTGGCTCCACTACAACGTAGATTCGCTACCTTAGTGCGGGGTTCGCCCCACTTTGGCAAATGCGTTATAGTTGCTAGCTCCACTATAACGTAAGATACCGTCGTTGTGTTGAGCTGACTCCACCTCAATGAAGACGTCGTTGGTCCTGATTCAACCACGACGTAGATATAGCTGTCGTTAGTGTGAGATTACTCCACTGTAGCAAAGACGTAGCTAATGTTGGATTTTTCCACTACGACGTAGTTCAGTTTGATACACATCGTTTACAGATTTTCAGATATTCATGTTTTAGTATGATTTCAGTTATGCATAATTTTACCATGATTTATAGATAAGTATCGTGCAAGCACCTTTCAAGTGATTTCAGTTTAAATTATGATTTATGGTTTCAGTTATGATTTGATTTATGAAGGTTTCTAAGTCAATGATTTCTAGCTATACTATATATATGTTTTAAGTATTTTCTATTAAAGCATCACTCACTGGACGTTTTAGCTCATTCTTTCAAATTGTTTTCTCACTTTTCAGGTAGAGATCGTGATCTCGGAGCCTGACCTACCACATATTGTCTGCTACTCGAGGTACTATTGTACGTTAGTAGTAAATCATGCATATTACTGTTATAATAAGTTTTGGTACAGTGAGATAGGTTGTATAAGATAGTATGGGCTGCACTATGTAAAAGATATTTGTTTAGTTTCCGTCGTTATGTGTTAAGTTTGAAATTGTTTTTCTGTAATTAAGTTTATTCTGCACTTTTTAAGTTATTGACATTGTTTAAGTCGCAGTTAAGTTAAGATAGTCAGTGAGGATCGTCAAGGTAAGGACGAGATTTGTTGGCTTCACGCTGTATCGTAGGCTAGGAGTAGAGGGTCTGGGAGAGGGTGTGACACCATTGCTATATTTTGAAACCCAAAGGATAGATCAATAAAACGAGCCTATAAGGCAACTTTATCAAACTTTAGTTTTGAGGACGAAGGTATTCCTACGTATGAGAACATAGCAATGGAGAAGGTAATAGCCGAAATAGGATTCGTTGTGGCTAGAGCGCCCATATCCACTATATATTTTACACGAGTTTGCCATAATGTTAAAACTATGGCAAATGCATCTATCGTCCAACAATGACTGGTCAAGGTTAATCAAAATGGGGATTCACAGATGATTCTCAGCATAGAAGAGATCTTAACAAGTCTGATCACCATGTCATTAAGGATGGAATGTCAGATTGATCATCGACTCAATATCTATTATCTTGCCACTTCACATTACAAAATGTGTTTTGAAAGGTCAACAAAGAGCGCCTCCCTCCACACTAAACTGAAAAATCGAACCCCTTGAGCTGAACCAACAAAGCATTTCAGTGAATGAACCTCCGTCAAAGCCACTTTCGAGGGGGGGGGGGGGGGAACTCCTGCTCACAGGCTCCCTAAAACCAAGAGGGAAGACAGAAGATGCATGAGATGCATAGGATACTATGGATGAAGACTGAGCCTCTCTCCCATGTCTAGGAATAGAGAAGAGAGCACCTCAACCGACAATTTATTTTTAGCTTTTCAGAGTTGCAAATTGATGATCGATTCCTCCAAGATTAATAGGTGCTCATAAAAAATTCACGATCCAACCCTTAATACCCAATCTTTATCCAAAATTCCCTTAAATTTGAATAAAAATGATATTCTCCTTGATAACATTCATGCTAACTCCATTATCAATTCTTCGAGGCTTTTTCAACGCATTTCTCAAAGTATTTCTCGAGAAAATTCTTGAAGACAACAACTTCTTTACTGGCGATGTTAGGATCAAGTATAATCGACATTTCATTTTCTCTTCTTCTCTGCATAAACTCAAATGTCACCTACACGAACACGTTGGATCTTTGTGTTTGTATCAAATACAAAGTGGATCGTATCCATAGTGTTACCAAGTTAAGATATCCAACTTTATCCCTATCCTATAGACCCTTTAAGTTGTATCTCGAACATTGATCTCTGTATGTCTCCACATATAGTTCAAGACTCATAAAACAACTTAGGATATTAGTTTACTGGATTTGAGTTAATTAGACAAAAATAATCAATAACTATTTATTGAAATTGAAATAATAACTTTTTATTAATAACGGTCAACATTTTACATTTACTATCTACGAGTTTTAGGACATAAAACCCAACAATGATTAAAAATAGGAAGTCATTCCAAGTAAGAGGAAAATCAAGTTCAAATGAAAGAAGCAAAATTCAATTGATATTTTAGTAGGAAGATATTTTAATGCTAAGCTTATTGAAATCATGTGTTTACTTGAGGTGTTGTAATAATTTTCTTGTGGTTTTTTTATGAACATTTATCTGTAAAATAGTTCATCAATGATAGATTTCTATCTTTAATAAGAATTTACCACTAATAAAATATATAAAAGACTTCTATCACCAATAAGAATTTATCACTGATACTATAGACTATTATAAATAAACTAGAATTTTGTGCCTCCATATCTTCTACGTTCAATGAATATTTTGAACATTTTTTGAATGAACAAAGGTAATATTTGTAAAATTTGCAATTAGTTTTAAGTTTTCCTATAGGAAGAGTTTGAATATAATCCAAGACACATGTTTGGATTGAGCATTTTAGACCCGATTTGTAATTCAATACTTATTCGCTCTTGAGAGTTTTCAATTCTACATTTTTTTCCACTGTTTTCACTCTTCACGATCTCATTTTCGTTTTGTCGGTGAGTACTCACGTCCTTTCCCAATACTCTATTGTTTCCAAGATGATTACGTTCAAGCTCCCAAGGAAGAAAAAATTCCATAGGTGGCCTAAAATAATAGGTCCAAGTGAAAAATATTTACTTTTTTTTTTTTAAACCAAAGAAAAATAGGTGTTCATACGGCTAGCCTCCATTTGGAGGTCCAAATGAAAAATGGCCCAAATTTTAAGAGTGAATGAAAAGTGACCTTCTGCTTGTGTCAACACCTTGTGAATTTACTAATTCATCCTTGAACACCATCAGCGCGAGTGCTGCATGCTACACGCTGCAATTTGCAAGTTGCAAGCTGCGCACTTCACACTACAACTGCAAGTTGCACGCTACACGTTGCAAGCTGCTCGATGTTCGATGCTCTATACTCTATGCTCTTTGCTCCATACTTTATATTATATGCTTTATGTTATTTGCTAGATACTCAATACTCGATCCTCGATCCTCAATCCTCAATCCTCGATGCAAGCTGTACGTTGTATGGTGCAAGCTGCACGCTGCACGTTGGAAGCTGCTTGATGTTCTCTGCTCTATGCTCTATGCTTTATGCTTTATATTATATGCTTTATGTTATTTACTAGATACTAGATACTTGATCCTTGATCCTCGATACAAAATGCAAGATACTTGCTACTCGATGCTCGATGTTCGTTTTTCAATACTTGATGCCCTACGTTTTATTTAGGTTATATATTGTCATTCAATGTTCAATTCTTAAAGAAACACAAAAAAAAAAGGGAAAAAAAAGAGAAATAGTAGAAATGCTAAAAAACAGAAGAAGAAATCAAGAAAAAAAGACATAAAAGGAAAAAAAAAAACGGAAGAAGAAATGCGAAAAAAAAATCATTAAAAAAGAAGAAAGGAAGAAAAAAACGAAAAAAGAACAAAAAAAAGTTGCAAAACGAAGAAAAGAGAAAAAAAAAAGAGCATTAAGGTTAAAATGGTGATTTTAAACAGTGATGACTTAAACAAAAGACCATTTTTCATTGATTTTAGAAATAGTACCAATTTTTCATTTAGGGCTTTTATTTTAGGCCACCTATGCAAATTTCTAATGAAAAATGACATTTTGCTTATGTCATCTCTATGTAAAATTACTACTTTAACCTTAAATGTTTTTTTCTTCTCTTTTCTTCATTTTGCAATTTTTTTCTGTTATTTTTTCGTTTTTTTCTTCCTTTCTTCTTCTTTCGTTTTTAATCTTTTCTTCTTCTTTTTTAATGATTCTTTTCTTTGCGTTTTTTTTTTTTTTTTGCATTTCTTCTTCCATTTTTATACTTTTTTCTTTTACGTTTTTTTCTTGGATTTTTTCTTTCTTTTTTTAGCATTTCTACACTTTCTCTTTTTTCCTTTGTTTTTTTTTGTTTCTTTAAGAATCGAGTCTCGAGTGACAATATATAACATAAATAAAACGTAGAGCATCAAATATTGAGTATCGAGTAATTAATATCTGGTATTGAATATCTAATATTTAGTATATAATATAGAACATAGATCATCTTGTATATGCATATGGTCTTAAAAGACAAATTAGTAACTTCACAAGGTGTATATGCCACTCTTCATTGGATCTTCAAATGAGAGTCATCTTACGAATCACCCGCAGCCCAAACGAGCCCATAAGCCAACAAAAGGTTAATACATGTGTAAACGTTAAATAAATATTGTAAGAGTAGAGGGTCGTGGATTGATTGAAGGCCTCATTTCTGTTCCCCAATTACCACCAACCATCACATGATTCGACAGTGACACTCTGATTCTCAATTTTCTCTCTTCTTGCCAACGATTTCTATCAATTTCGGACAAAGAATCAACAAAATTGGTGGCGAAATGGCTTCGGTGTCAGCTCTTAGAGGCGTTCGATTGCCTTTGTTCAATCCTCAATCGTCGCCTCATCGTAGCCTTCAGTTTCCCGCCATAGCTACGAGGAATTCCAACCATGGCTTCTTCAGGTCAAACGCCTTTCGTCTCTTTGCTCGTTACTCTCCAGCTCAAGACCTCTTCTCTTCCCGCTTTCAAAGTACAGTTCCCTTCTTCTTCTTCTTCTTTATTTGTGCTTCTCTGTTCTGAAACACTTTAGAAATTGATTGTTTGTTTATTCTGATTCCGAAGCGATTTGTTTTTTGTTGAATATTTCATCGCATCTTTCGGTTAGAGTGTTGAACAATTGGGATGCAAAAAAGTATACGGACTGTGTATGTTAGGGAAGAAGGAGATGAAAACTACTCCTTTTATACTCCTGATGTGATAACTTTTCCCCCTCCCGGAAATCACTTTAACAAGCATTCACAGCAACAAGTGATTTTGGAACATTGTACTCCTTTGAAATAACTAGTTGAGACGCTGTATGTATGTCAAGTGTTTCAGAATGAGAATTTATATTTGTCTAGTTGAAACATTTGAATGGAAAGGAAAAGAAAAGGAAAGAAAATATTGACTGGAAGTAGAAGTTACTTAGCTATTGTATGTTGTGAACTGTATAAACCCTGTTATATTCATCAAAATCAGAAGTTATTGATTTGTTAAAATGTTTTTTTTATGTGGTTTCATCTGTTTGACATCATCCTCATCAAAATCTAACCAAATGCTTATGTATAACTTGCAATTCTCAGCTAGCATAGAAAATTTGCCTAAACTGTTGGAGGACATCGTGCAGACCTCCATAAACACAGGTCCACGTGGTCCCATAAGGCTAGCTCAAGGTATCCAAGCATTTATTGGAGTTGGTAGAGAGTGGCTTGCAGATGTGACGAAGGTATCAGTTCTTTCACTTTTGTCAGTTGCTTTACTTTGTGTTTGTAATCACTGTTTTTTTTACATGGTCTTTTGAACATAACTTGGCTTTCAAATGAATTCTCAAATTATTTCTTCACAGTTAAGATGATTTTGTGTGAATGAAATTCACTAAAACTCATACATATAGCTAATATAGGTGTGGAGATTTTTTTTCATGTTGATATTGTGAAGGAACCAACATTCAGATAGAAACTTAGATTTTTCACGTTGATATGGTCTTCTCTTCACTGAAAGGACATTCATATTTGTTTTATATTGTCATTTTCTTTTCTTTTTTCCAGCTGAAATCCCGTGTAATTTTACTGACAGTCAATTTATTTATTTTATTTTTTATTTTTGAGTAAAACAAATGTGGCGTAGAGATTTGAACCTTAAATCTCAAGAGTTGATGACTTAATCTCTGGCTTCATATTTATAGAAGCAACTTTTTATATTCTTGTTGATGAAAAATTGGTTCAGTTGTTTTCAATGTATAATGCAATAATCTTGTTCTCGAAAACATTATGAAGTGCGAATTCTTGTTCTAAGAGTTTGGAATCCCGGTTCACATTTGATAAAACAAACCAGTTTTTTTTTTTTTAATGGTAGGGCCTTTTACATTTTTCTCAATAGAAGATAGGATTGATTATGTGTACAGAATCCTTTGATAGTTCTCATTATGTGTGTGTGTGTATATATATTTTATGAGAAATAATTTCATTGATATATGAAATTACAAAAGAGAGGGGAAGAAGCCCCAAACTAATGGAGTTACAAAAGACATCTCTAAATGGTCTAAAGAGAATCAAAACTATATGATTTGAAATGTTTAGATAATTTACACCAAGAGATAGCAACAATAAGCTCATGGTCAAAAAATGGTCAAAGTGCTGTGCTTTGATGTTGAAGAGGCGATTGTTCTGTTCAAGCAAACCAACCACAAAAAAGCTCTACCAAGCTGCTTCCATAGGAGACCCTTTCTATCCATAAAGGGATGATCTTCAATAACGAGGGATTGGAAATGTGTAATATCCCTAGGAACCAGTTAAAGGCATGAAAGATGTGGTTCTAAAAACTCTTGGAGAAAGGGCAGAATATGAAGAGATGGCTTTGAGTTTCTGTGTCCCTATGACAAAGAGAACACCAGTTTGGAGACATCGCCATTGAGGGGTGAGGGCGTTGAAGTTTGTCATGTGTGAGGATGCCCTTATGCGCAAGCTCCCAAAGGAAGAATTTAATCTTTTTGGGATAGTGATCGGACCAAATAACATCTGTTGGGCCATCAAACAAAATGGTGCTGTTTTCACTCCTAGAGTCAATACAAGATCTTATAGAGAAATTTCCAGATGGATCAAGCTTCCAAAACCATCCATTAATTTGATGTGTATGTATATTTATACTGACAAGAAACAAAGCTCTTCATTGACACGATGCAAAGAGACTAATGATCCAAAGATACAAAGGCAAAAGTAATAGCAAATAACCATTATAAAACTAGGAAGAATATATGAATGCATTTCAATTAAGGCAAATATCTTGCCGCAAAAACCCCACAAAAGGCTTGGCTAATAAACACCAAGATGAAGTCTTCAACCGAGCTAATTCAAAACAATCAATTCAAGGAAGAAATTTGTCATAAAAGATTCTTTGATTTCTTTCTAAAATCTATCAAGAATTCTGAATAAAATGGCTATAACTCCATTAATCCAGAGCAACCTAGCCTTGGAGTTGAGGATGAGACCCAAGAGCAGCTGAGAAACATTGCTTTCTGGCGAACACACATTAAAGATTGAAAATTACAAAACAAAAAACAAAATTCCACTCACGACTAGCATAAAAACGTTCAAAGAAGATATGGTTTAAAGACTTTTTGCTTCCTAGACACAGTAAACAAACTGAAGGCATGGTGCTTTTGGTGGGAGTTTTCTTCTGCAAAACATCAAATGTGCTGAGTTTACCATTGATCATAATCCACACTAGAATATTAGTTATCTTGGTGCTTTAGACTTCCAAAAGGCTATAAAACCTTATTTTTTTCATGGGCGTAGAGGGTTTCAAATAGTGGGATAATGATTTCACGGAAATATTGCTTGGAGAGTGAAGCCTTGATTTATTTCAACTATTTTACCTGCATCTTCCTTGCTTCAATTCTAAGTTGATTGCACTCTCTTACGTAGTTCTGAATGATTTCTACATTCCTTTTATGATTGGAAGTTATATTCACGAAGTTCATTGTCACTGGTGTTGGCTGCTAAATCCATATCTCATAGTTGCTACGTAGGTATTTTGAGAAAAAAAATATATGTCAAGTTCTGATGAAGACTCCAGTGGTAACATTTAAATGCTTCTTGTACTTCATTTTCTGAGTTTCAATGTCTAAAAATTTTGGGTAACATCTGAGTCTGGCAGGAGATATCTTTATTTATATTCTTTGGAATTTAGAACTTAATATAATGTTATTTGGTGAATTTGAGCTGATAATACATATAAGCTTATAAATTTCTTAAATGTGCTATGCCGCTATGTGGATCCTTTTATTTGTATAGAACCATTGACATCCCTCTCAATCCTTGTAGTCAGCAAATTCATCAGCTGGATTGCCGACAGAATTGCAGCTAGGATTACTTTCCCCAACTTATTTGAGGAGGCTGTTTGAACGCATGGGGGCAACATACATCAAATTAGGTCAGGTAAATATTGATCATTGCCCATTCAAGTGTACCAAAGTAAAACTTCTAATGTGAAATTACCCATTTTGCATTACCGCTTCAGCCTTTTTTTTCCCTTTCCCTTTGATCTTCAACAAATCCTTGATGAAGAAGACATTTTTTATTTGCATGTATCAACTCTGTCACGAGTTAGTTAATGCAATCCATTTTTTTGTTGATCCTTCTTTATGTATTTCCCCATTGAAATTGATTATGTTTGGTCCTATACTTTGAAGTTCATAGCATCGGCTCCCACACTTTTTCCGCAAGAATACGTGGAGGAATTTCAAAAATGTTTTGACCAAGCTCCATCGATTCCCTTTGAAGAGATCAAGAAAATCATACGAGATGATTTGGGGAGACCGATTGATAGTGTCTATGAATATATTGACCCCAACCCTATTGCTTCAGCCTCAATAGCTCAGGTACAAGGATATCTACTATCTTGATTTCTTAAATAAGTTTTCTTCATGCTTATACTTATTGAGTATTGTAGTTAATATCTAGGTTCATGGTGCAAGGCTTAGGGGCTCCCAAGATGACGTGGTTATTAAGGTTCTAAAACCTGGGATAGAAGACATATTGGTAGCAGATCTAAATTTTGTATATATTGTTGCTCGCATATTGGAGTTCTTGAATCCCGAACTCAGCCGTGCATCACTGGTATGCTATCAAAGTATTTTCTTGCTGTTGGAAATTTGAAAGGATCATTAAAGAAAGAAGAAGTGCAATTTAGGTTTTTTCGACATTTTGTTTATTTATCCTTCACCACAAAAGTCATTCTTTCTCTGCAAACAAATTTTAAAAAATAACACAATGTTAAGTCTAAGTTCAGAGTCTAATTTCATGGATTTGATGAAGTTGAAAGTTTAGGAGGAAAATTGAAACAACTTGGCAAGTCTGGGAGTAATATTTGATTTTCTCCCTTATTTTTTCGATACAAAATCTCATTAGAGTTCTCAGTTTAAATTTGTATAATGGTTGCTTTTCTTTAAGTTTAATTGTGAATAGCATAAAAGAATCAATGTTGGGAAAAGTGTAAGGCTTGTTTGGTAGAGAATCTTGATTCTGTTTTATGTTTTTTCAGATTTAGTGTGTTCAACAAATATGTATTTGACAGACAACCCAAATTTTGTTTCTAAAAACCGTTTTCGAATTTTTGTGATCCAGATGGTGCAAATTTTGAAAACAACATTCTTGGCGTTTATATAGTATCTAGATTTTGAATTTTAGATTTCAAAATGCAGAACTATATTAAATAGAAATAAAACCATGTAATAGACTCAATTCATTTTTTTAAAAAATGATGTCTTAGGTAATGTATTATAAATTACATAATATTACAAAATAATAAGAAAAATTGTTTTAAATGACAAAATTGCTGAAAATATTTACAAATATAGCAAAATGTCACGGTCTTTTTATCGCAGTCTATCGCAGATAGAAAATAAAATTTTGCGGTATTTGTAGATATTTTGATTTATTTTGTTATTTTTTAAAACACCCCAAATAATGATTAGATAATTTTTTTTAATATTCATATTCATAAATAAATTAATGAAAAATTATTTTAAATGACTTCTAAAAACATTTAAAAATATAGCAAAGTATCACAATCTATCTATGATAGATCAAGATAGATTACTACTTGTGTCTATCATGATACAGATATCTATTGCGGTTGATTGCGATTCATCGTAGATAAACTGTGATATTTTGCTATGTTTTGTGAATATTTTGGTTCATTTTGCTATATTTGAAAATAGCTCTAAATTAATAATAGTTTATTTTCAACTAAATATTGGTGAGTAACTGCAACTAGTTTTATAATTTATAAATTTATAGCAAAGGCATTGTAAACGATTGTTGAAACTAGAATCTAATTTCTGAATCTGCTACCAATGCATGTTTGAAAACATGAAATACAACTCTGTTTCTATTGAAGCCTTGTTTTCAAATTTCTATTTTCATTCTCTACCAAACAAGCTCTTATTTTTCCATAGGTGGGTGTAGTAATAGTGTAGAAGTTCGCAAGATGTTGGTTTTTACTTTTCAGTTGGTCCTATTTGGAGGGTATAGTAGAAATGATACTCAAAGAAGTTTGAATTTTGATTTTCTTCAGGTATCTATCGTGAAGGACATAAGAGAATCAATGCTTGAGGAGGTTGACTTTTACAAGGAGGCTAATAATATTGAGTCCTTCAGGAGATATTTGGAAGAGATGGGACTCACGAGGCAGGCTACAGCTCCGAAAGTCTATCACCACTGCAGTACTAGACGAGTTTTAACTATGCAAAGGCTCTATGGCGTTCCTCTCACGGACCTAGAGTCTATAAGTTCTCTTGTTCCCAACCCAGAAGCCAGTCTCATTACTGCGCTGAATGTCTGGTAGGATACAATGTTTGTTTTCCCTTGCTTTTACTCAAATTTTATTTATTCTGTGTTATGCATTTTACAATTGATATAAAACACCACTGCAGGTTTGGTAGTTTGCTTGCGTGTGACACATTCCATGCAGATGTTCATGCAGGCAACTTGTGGTTATTACGCGATGGCCGTATTGGTTTCCTTGATTTTGGTATGTGCACTCAACTTCTAGTATCGAGTTTATATCTTTTTCCCTTCCCATAAAAACAACTTTCATTGAGAAAGAGCAACGCCATCAAGTTAACTGTCCCACTTGGGTCACAAGCTTGTGCAACTAAGTTCTGCGGGTTAGTTATATTAGTTAGTTGATAGATTTAAATAAGAGGGTGGGTCAATTAGAGTTTTTAAGATGAGAGTTAAGTTTGTTGGCCATGCCAGCTCTAAGAAAGAGTTTGATAAGGGCAGGAGGTTACACATAGGAAGGAGGTGGAGAATGGAATTAGCTGTTGGGGGAGAGGGAGCCCTTAGGGAAAGTTGTCAACCGTTCTTTCCACCGCACTATGACGTCTTCAATTTAATTTGACATTCTGGTTCCAGTCGCATGGCTATTTTGCTTTCTATCTAGCTCAATCCCATGTCTTTCCCTAATTAAATGGTTGCAGCCTGTAGGGTATCTATTGTACAATTGTGGAGAATGTTAGATGACATAGTATTAAATTTACTTCCATCGATGATGTAACAAAGAGTTCAAAGTTTTTCGGATTGATGTGGGTGTAATTTCTAATTAGCGAAAATGCTGCTGTCACAAAATTTTTGTTTTATCTGAACTCTGCCCCTTCCCTCTTTTCAGTGTTGAATTTGAACTTCAGTTATTTGGAGGCCAAGCCTTTATTTACTTTTCATGAGATTCCAATTTTTGAGAAGTTCAAAATTCCAAAATTCTTTTTTGAGACAGTTATTTTTACAAACTGCAATTACCATGTGTTTGTGGTCTGCCACATACACTGCTGCGAAATAAATGACGTGTGTTACTGACATGGCAAAACAAAATAAAATATTTTCAGGAATTGTTGGACACATATCTCCAGAAACATGGGCTGCCATGGATGTATTTTTGGCATCAATTGCAACTGAAGATTATGAATCAATGGCATCTGCCCTCATCCAAATGGGAGCCACTAACAATGACGTCAATTCTGTGGCCTTTGCCAGAGATCTAGAAAATATATTTTCCTCAATAAAGGTAAATGTTTAGAGAGTTTAGGAAAACTAGTTAAGTTGTTAAGTTCCGGGAGTTGTTTAGTTGTGGGCTCATAATGTTTTTCAGTTTTGAAGGTCACGAACCCTTTGAGCAAATTAACAACTCCGGACAAACAAGGAGTTGAATTAACAACTCCACTCCACTCCTCTCGACTCTAACTTTTTGGGCCAAACACCCCTTTAGACTTTAGAGAAAACACCAATTGAAAATTGAAAATTCTTTTCTTTCTCTACCAATTGGTAGCTCTTTTTGGATTAGGCTTTAATTATATAATGTACTTGCATTGCTGAAATTCTTATATTTCTGTTTTTTTTTTTTTTAAAAACAATTTAGTCATTTGGAAGGGCATTAAACGGTAGTAGCATCTTTTCTTTTGTCACAAACAAAGAATCTGGCCGGCTTTGTCATCGTTTATGAATAGAATTAAACACAAATATCCTGACCAGATTGTTCTCATTCTATCAATGCAGGATTTGGATACCGAAATTGTGATAGCAACAGCCAGGGAAGGAAGGAGTGGTTCAACCGCTGTCGCCGCGAATATACTCGTAGATGAGAGGCAAATGAACAAACTTTTCCTTGATGTGGTATGTGTTACTAGCATTTTCTTGTCATATCTTTTCAACCCTCAATGATACTATTCTCCATACATTTACAGCTCCAGGTTAGTGAATCCTACGGGCTAAGATTTCCTCGAGAGTTTGCACTTCTCATGAAGCAACTCTTGTATTTTGACCGTTACACCCGGTTACTGGCCCCAAATATGAACATGCTTCAAGATCAGAGAATTTCAATCGTTTCAAACCGAAGAAACAAATACAAAGATAGTTTCAGATGAATATGATGATGGAATATCAGCCCATCAAGTTTATAAACTTCTGCTACACAATACAGGTATGTTTAACATAGAATAATACATTAGTCTTTACTGCATATGTACATGATACAACCATCAGTTTATGTTGTAGAGTGGTGAATACTTTTGAATAATAATTAGTAGAAAATGGTCCTTCCTTGCAACTTGTGCTTTGTATTTTCTCATTTGAGGCCTGAAATGAAATAAGAGGAATAAGAGGAATAAGAGGAAAGATGAGTAATTACTAATATTCTCTAACCACATATTAAGTTTTTGGAGTTACATTACAAATTGCTAATTTGGACCACATTTTCTTTTCTATTGCTTTCGAAAACTTATCAAAATCTTAATCTCCTTACACAAATTTCAAACCGTCTAGAATCACGACTCTTGACTTTGGATTTATTAATCTCAAGCATCTTACAAGAATTTCAAACTGTCTGCAATCACGATTCTTGATTTAGGATTTATTCTAGACATCTTTAAAACTTTTACTATAAAATAAATATGATTATCTAAAAATATCAAATATCTACTTTCAAACATCTCTAGTACTAAATATTTAACTATCTTGATTCTCAAAATACAAATAGCCTTTAAATGGTTGCTAAGCTCGTTACTCAATTGATAGATGTATGATATGACAATATGATATTTGAGTATACTTGTGACTTAGAAATATATATTGAATATATATATATATGGTAAAGCGGTATTTTCTTTTTATTTTCCTTTTCTCTTTTCTTATTGTTCATCGACTCTACCTTTAACAAGTTGAGAGCTTGGTATGCTAGAAAAATGACATAAATTTATATCGATGAATGCACACGTGTTTTGAGTAGAAGATGGAAACAAACACTAAATTTTGATACAACCCTAAGGTTTAAGACTTCAGAAGATGCTAAAAAAAAAAAAAAAAAAAACTTAGGTTAGCATTAGCGTATACGGAGGACTAAGAAGTCTATGATTTAAATCTTTCATATCTCATTTATACTAAGAAAAAAAAGTCTTAAAGTTTAAACTATAAAATTGATATTTTTCTTTAGTTTAATTTGCAATCTAAACTAATAAAAGTTATTTTTTTCTTTCCCTCTCTCTTCTTCTCTCCCCTCCTCAAGCTACTTCTTAAACAAAAGTGCCCAATAATAGTGGATGATGCTTTATAGTTTACCTATAAAATATATATAATACACTTTTATCAATTAGGTTGTTTTACTCCTCTAGTTTTGAAAAATAACATCTCATGATTAAACAAGTATTTTAAAACTATTCTAAACAGATCTTTAACTTAGAAAATAAAAAAATATATTTTTTAATATAGTTGCAAGTATAACAATTAGATTCAAACTATTAGCATATATGATAACATTTTTAAAAAATTTCAAATATAATTGTTGGTACGAAGTTGATTTGATGAACTTGTATTGATGTTGGTTGGATGTGATGTGGTGTAGTTCAATCTCTAGTACTTGATCTTCTGATTCTCTCTCGGTTGAATGTATAGCTTGATGTATGAAAACAGAGCGCTAGAAGAATATTTGTATCTCCAAAGAACATGAGCTTCAACAAGCAGTTTAATGTCTTTAGGAGTTACTGGGTCTTGCTATTGGGATAATTCTCTCTACGTTCTCTAGAGGAAAAATTTCTGAATCCCTACAAACGAAGAAAACTTCTCTAAATAGAGTTCTTTGGTGAACTTTATGGACTCAGACTTAGTTGGTCCATGGATCAGGCCTCGTTGATCCAACCATATGGATTTGGACCTTATTTAGTATTTGAGCTAAATTAAAGGAAAATTGGAAGAAATAGCAAAATTAGTGGGGTCATTTTGATTTATAGCAAAAAAACAGAAAAAATAAGATTTATAGCAAAAACGTGGAGGACGCATGGATAGGATTGATTAGTTTTCAATTTTGTCCTAGGCTGTTACGATTTCCAAATACAGAGTATTTGATCATTATATATATACTATTATGTGCAATGTTTGAAAAAACGTACAAATATTTACTCTTGTTTTTTATTATATTTACTCTTGTTTTTTATTATTAATTGGTAATACTGTTATTAGTTTTGATTTGGTTTAACCAAAATTTTTATTTTTTTATTATATATATTATATTATTAGATTAGTTTGTTAGGGAATAACCAATTTGACAATTTCATTTATTTTTGTTTTCAAATATATAGGTATGTAATTAACTAAATTATTATTTCTTATATTTTTTGTTTGGAAAATATATACATATCTCATTAACAAACTTTTACGAAAAAAAATTTCAAATTTATGTTTTTTCCATTAAGGTAGAAGATTGCACACTTTCCATTTTCAACATTTTATTTCTTTTATTTGTTTTATCATTTTAATTTTGTATCTCATTAACAAATTTTTACAAAAAAAAATATTACGTTTCTTTCATTAAAGTAGAAGATTATATATATTTTTTCCATTTTCAATATTTAATTTAATTTATTTGTTTTATCATTTTAAATATGTTTGATAAAAATCTAATTAATTAAATTTGAGAAAGATAGTAAATATTTCATTACTGTATTTTATATCAAAAAAATTATACCGTATTTTATATCAAAAAAATTATACCGTATTTTATTCAATAAGCAGTATGTGAAATTGTTAATTTCTAATCACTATCACCTAGTACAAGCTTATATATCATTGAACATATATTCTCAACCTTTATGTTTAATTAATAGACAAATAGAGGTAACATTATCAGATGAATTTGATTTATATTATGTACTATTGCATTTACATTAACTGTTTATGAATCCTGTTAATCGTGGAATATAACAATTAATTACATAAGATGTTCAAAACACCAATTATCTTTTGTTATGAATATTACTTCAATTTCATTACGTATTTGTAATTCTCCAAACACCATTTTCATGATTTAGATCAAATATTTTATGTCATTTAATAAAAGATTTTTCTCCATTCAAACCAAAGATTCTTATGATTTTTATAAACAAATTTCTATTCCAATTATCATTATAAGCTTCTCTTTTTCCTCCATGTTTGTTTCAAATTATAAGAGCATATTATATTTTTATTAAAGAAAATATATTATATTGTATTTGTTAAACTAGGGAGAAATATTTTAAGATAAAGATTTTACTCAAATTTTCTAAAAATTTAGATTCTAATATTTTAAAAATAGTTGATGGTTACATTATAAAAAAAATATAATAGATAAATGTTCAATTATATTAAAAAAAATATTTATATCAACTATAAAAAGTTTTAATTTAAGTTGATAAAAGATTTAGATTTTTTTTTGTAATTTAAATTTGAGAAAAAATTATAAGATTGAATCTAATGAGAATTATATATATTATTAAATAAAAAAAAACTACATACATAAATCAATAAACAAAAACAACCTAAAAAACATAAAATATTTTTTTTTAAAAACCTAAACAGTATATCATTTTCCTTTTTGCCGTCGTCCCTCCCCATCCCATATCTCTCTTCCCTGTCAGTATCATGCCGCCTCCCAATCTTCTTTTACTTCTTTATTGCTACTACCCTCAATCTCTCTCTCTCATAGACTCACACATGCATCTCTCTTATTTGTTGTTGTCGTGGAGGAGAACGAATGGAGCCAAAATCGATTGTTGTTGTCGCGACG
>JBBPDJ010000002.1:8255482-8269758 GCA_037974625.1 Cucumis cinereus | reverse complement strand
GGGAGGAATTGGGTTAAAGTTGAAAGTTTGGGAAAAGAAATTGGGGTTTCCTTCTTTTTTCCCTTTCCCCCCCCCCCCCCCCCCCCTATTTTTTAAGGTCTAACAACGGTGGAGATGGAGGATATTGAAAAATCAACTTTTGAAACAGTAATGAATGTTTTATCTATTCTCAAAATGACTTAAACCACACGTTCAAGTTTTGGAGTTGCACTACAAGTTGCTAATATGGACCACATTTGCTCTCATTGCTTTTAAGAAAAAAACCCATAAAATCTTAAGCAAAGTTACACAAACTCGACGACGACTAGTATCGGTAAAAGCCCTAAAATAAAAAAAAAAGATATATAAAAATAAATAAAGTTAAGAATGTGTATCAACATCCATCATAAATAATGTACAATAGAAGACTAAAGAAGATGTCTTTTAATGGATAATTTGTCTATCATCAACTAAGTTATCAGTTCTCTATCACATAACCTTTTCACCAAATCTTTTACTTTTCTGTTGGAAACATATTGGATTTACGTATACTTATTGACTCTCTTCTTTGGGGAAAAAAAAAAAAAAAAACTTATCTTCTTAATTATCTCTAACTTAACTTAATTAGAAATAGTGTTTAATTTAAAAAATAAGTTATCTTGAAAATAATTAGAGAGTTTGACCGACCACTAAAAATAGCTTTTAAAATGTATTTTAAATATTTTTTTTAAAAAATTTAAAATAAAAGTGAGTTTTATTTATACACATTTTTTTCTTAAGTCAATCCAAACGAGACTTACATTGTCTTATTTTAATTTATAGGATTCAAACTGTAGCAAAATAGACTTTACTATATTTACATTGGTTTAGATATAAATTTATTAATTTATTCCGTATCATTAGAATAAGAGATTTTTACTAGAAAAGTCTTCTTGAGCCATATATTTTTATAAATGTCTAAATTTAAATTTTTTCATTTAAGGGCATTTAGAGATAATTTTGGACCCTTTTACCATTTTTTTTTCATTTCTTTTATAATATTAATGAGACCCCTTTTCTATTTTTTGTTAAGTCATTTTGTTTGTTTGTTTTCTTTTCTTTTTTCCGTTTTTTATTCTTTCTTCCTCTTTTTCGTTTATTCTTTCGTTTTCTCGCTTCTTCTTTTATTTTATATGCTTTCTTTATCTTCTCTCATGCACTTTTCTTCTTTTTTATTTTTTAAAATTTTCTTCGTTTTGGAAAAAGTTGTAAATTTTTTCCTTTTTTTGTGTCTAATGAATAACGAGAAGAAGAAGTGAGAAAGCAAGAGATTGAAGCGAAAAAAAGGATCTGAACGAAGAAAAAAATCAAAGAGAAAAATTATAGTTGTGTCCAATGAGAAACTAGATCGAGAAAATATCAAATAAAAACCGTCTAATGGAAAACTAGCAAAAAAAAAAAAAAAAAACTAGAAGCTACAACGAGAAGGTAGAAAGAAAAAATGTCAAAGAAAATTTGTTTGATGAGGAACTAGAAAAAAGTGCTACAACTAGAAACGAGAACGAGAAGCTAGAAAGATGAGCTACAAAGACAAGCTTGAATTCCTCCGCTTCAGACCTTTGCGCGCAATTTGAGGACAATATGGTACTTTCACAACCAATTGACGTAAGCAAAATGCTATTTTCGAGCAAATTTAAATATTGGGCCAAATTTCATTGGAGTCCCTACAAAAGGATCATCCATAAAAAAAAATCATCTTGTCATCGTAGTTTTATAAGACCCTTTTATTTTAGTTTATAACAATTTCGTTCTCGAATTTCATTTCTTAAAATAATTTCAAATTCAAGAGTTTTTATATATATATAAAAAAAAACAACTGTTTTTCTTTTTTAATTTTCAAAATTCAAAACTTTTTTTTTCTTCATTCGGTTTGATTTTTGAAAATATTGATAAAAATAAATAAGAAAGGAGGTCAAATAAGTATTTATATGTTATAAATATTATTATAATAGATGCCCCGTTATGATTAGTGTTCAAAGCTATGTGACATTTTTCCATTGTCACATGGTCAACATGTGTTGACCATGTGTCATCCATCTAAAGTGTCCATGTGATCCACTTTATACACACCGCCTATAAATAGTGACATTTGATGAACTTTGTAAGATGCACGTATTGGTTGAAATCCCAAAGAAATTGGAGATAGTGAAATTTTTGGAGAATTTCTATTTTCTTTTTCGAATTGAAATCTCAAAGAAATCCCAAAGTTATGGACTCCATTTCTTTTACGAAGATTTTTATCTTCAGAACCTATTGGTCTTCGTTAATGACAACTTGTTGTGTTGGGATATCAATTTTTTATGGGACATTCACAGCTTGTATATGTGACTTAGTTACTTTATTTGAATATACAAATGCATCTGGTAACATATTTGCTATATTTTACAAATGAATTGTTTTCTGAACTTCAAGTTCACATTGATCCGTACGAAAATCTAAATGAGACAATAATGATACATCCCATATAATTTCTTTTTTCAACTTCTGAATTCCTCCCCCTTAATGTTGGACAATTTGTCTCATTAAAATGACAATCAACAAATCATGCAGTAAAATATATCACCCGTCAAGGGTTCAAGATATTTAATAATTGATGGAGAATCAAATCCAACATGTATTCCTAGCCTCCTTTAAGAACCCATTTTAGTGCGTTGCGGTGCAACAATTGAAACATATACTGCACACCCAAAAATCCTCAAATGAGAAATATTTGACTCATGACCACATGTTAATTGTAATAGCGAGTATTTGTGTAAATTGCTGACCTAATACGCTTAAGTGACAACATTCTAAATAGCATGTCCCCATACAGATCTGGGAAGCTTAGCTCTCTTAGCAATGATCTAGCAACTAATTGCAAATGTTTTATAAATGATTCTGCTAAACCATTTTGTGTATGAACATGAGCTACGAGATGTTCAACACAAAATGTTTACATCCCAAATATTTGATAATTCGAATTGATAGTGCTGGTGAATTTACATCCTAAATATTTGATAATTATTGTATGTCAATTGGGATAAGTATTGAACATCATGAAGCTCATGTTCATACACAAAAATGGTTTAACAGAATCATTTATAAAACGTTTGCAATTAATTGTTAGACCATTGCTTATGAGAGTTAAGTTTCCTACATCTATATTGAGACATACTATTTTGAATGTTGCATCACTTGTGCGTATTAGACCAGCAGTTTATCACAAGTACTCGTTATTACAATTCGCATATGGTCATGAGCCAAATCTTTCTCATTTGAGAATTTTTTGATGTGCAGTATATGTTCCAATTGCTCTACCACAACACACTATAATGGGTTCTCAAAAGAGGTTAGGAAAATTTGTTGGATTTGATTCGCATCAATTATTAAATATTTTGAACCCTTGACGAGTGATATATTTTACTACATGATTTGCTAATTGTTAACTCGATTAAGGATATGGTTGTTCTTGAAAAAGTCCAAAATTTGACTCCTGAAAAGAATATCGAATAAGATAAAACAACTGAGGATAATAATGAGATTTTGATAAACTATGTCATAACAGAAAAAAGATAGAACCAAACTAATGTAGTTGTTTACAACAGTTTTGCATATAATGTTGCTCTTGATATTTTATCTGAAAATGAGGATCCTGAACCAAAATCTATTTAAGAATGTCAACAGAGAAAAGATTGGTCTTTGTGAAAATAATCAATTGAGGCAAAATTAAATTTACTTTCAAAACGTCAAGTTTGTGGACCAGTAGTCCAAACACTAGAAGGTGTCAAACGTGTGGAATGAATATTTGTGAGAAAAAGAAATGAAAATAACGAGGTCACAAGATATAAAGCAAAATTAGTTGCATAGGATTTTTCACAAAGGTCTGGTATTGATTATGGAGAGACATATTCTCGAGTGGTGGATGCAATCACACTAAGATTTTTAACTGATCTGACTGTGTATGAAAATCTGGACATACATCTTATGGATGTAATCACAACATATTTATATGGATCTCTTGATAATGATATTTATATGAAAGTCCGAGAAGGATTTAAGATACTTGAAACATATAGATCAAGTTCTCGAAAACTATTCAACAAAGTTAAATAGATCACTATATGAATTGAAACAATCAAGACGAATGTAGTATAATTGCCTGAGCGAATATTTTTTTGAAAGAAATATATCAAATACTCCAATATGTCTTGTGTTTTTATAAAGAAATTACAGTCAGAATTTGCTACTATAACTGTATATGTTGATGAATTAAGTACAATTGAAACTTATGTATAGCTTTCAAAGGCAATAAAATAACTTAAGAAAGAATTAAAGATTAAAGATCTCAAAAAAAAAATAAAAATTATTCATCAGTCAACTTATACAGAAAAAATTTTGAAAATATTTTATATGGATAAAACACATCCATTAAATCCCACTGCAAGTTCGTTCACAGATATGAAGAAAGATATATTTTGACCTCAAGATGATAATGAAGAATTTCTTGGTCTAAAAATACTATATCTTAGTGCAATTGATGAAGTTATGTATCTTGTTAATAATACAAGACCAAATATTGCATTTTCAATAAATTTATTAGCTAGATACAGTTTCTCTCCAACAAAAAGACATTGAAATGGAATTAAGCATATACTTCGTTATCTCCGAGGAACGATTAATATGAGTTTGTTTTATTTAAATAAATTAAATTTTGACTTAGTTGATTTTGTAGATTCTGGATATTTATCTTATCCACATAAAGCTAGATCTCAAACATGTTATCTATTCACACGTGGAGGAACTGTTATATCATGGTGATTAATGAAACATGCCATAATATTCACTTCCTCAAATCATACTAAAATTCTTGCAAATGCATGAGATAAGTCGAGAATGTGTATGGCTAAGATCAATGACTTAGCACATTTGTGGAACATGTGACTTGTCTTCTGGTAAGAATCTTCCAACGATACTATACGAAGACAACACATGTATAGCTCAAAGCAAAGGAGATTACATTAAATGCAGTAAGACAAAACATATTTCACCATAGCTTTTCCACACTCACGATCTTGAAGAAAACGATATCACAGTATAAAAAATTTATTTGAAGGATAACCTGACATATTTATTTAAAAAATCATTAGCTACCACAACCTTTGAAAAATTGATGCACAACATTGAAATGCGACAACCCTAAAATCTCACATGATGTTTCCATGAGGAAGAGCAAATTGTATTTTTATAAGTGTATAAATTACATGAAATATGTACTCTTTTCTTCAATTCTAAATTCCGTCAAATGCGAAATAAGCATCACATTTGGCTTTTTCTTTGAGATCGACCTCTTTTGGGTTTTCCCTTGAATTCAATAAAATTCCCTTTATAACCCTTATTGGTGAAAATTCTCCCTTTTGTCGTTAAATTTTTTTGATTTGTTAGGAGCTTGTTCAGTGAAAACTCGTGTAAGATTAACATCGAAATTCTATATATATTCCTAAATTTATCTAATTTTTTACAAACTTTGGTTTTTTCCAAACTTTAAAATTGTTGAATCAATTTGAAAAATCTATTTTATAATTGTAAAACTCATTTGAAATTTATATAATTTTGTGAAAACATACATTTGCTAAATATTTGAAAAATTACATTACAGCTTGTTAAAATACTTAATAAAGATAACCAATTTTGAACTTTTTTTTAAAGAGATTAAGATTTAGCATAAGATTCAAAAGGATTACATAAAAAAAAGTTAGCAAATCTCGGTGATAATATGGTGAGATGACGATAAGTTAGAAAAATAAATTTTTAGCTAACCCTCGATATCGATCTCGCTTGAGATGGACCAATAAAAATGTCTTTGAACGGCATTTCAAAAAGGGAGCTTTTATTTTTTTATTTTTTTCCTTTGTCTAACATCAAATGCGTTTTTTCTAACCATTTTCCAAAGGGGTTGATAGTGACCCTTAACAATGTCAACTTAGAATTTAAGGGTGTTAGTGACAACAAATCTAAGTTTAAACTTAAACTTGATTTAGGGTTTAAAGAAAAAAAAAAAAAAAAAAAAAAGAATTCCTAGGACTACCCTGAAGAAGTCATTTTCTTTATGGTACTTCGAAATTTTAAATATTGACTTCTTCAATGAGTATTATCTTAATTATATATAAATTAAAAATGATGAATAAGAGAGCACGTGACCTCGTGCCATTGCATGGACTGCCACGTTCAACATCCAAACGGTGGTTAGTGGCGGTGCTTGTTTTTCTCTTAAAAAATTCCTATTATAATTGGAACTCCAGACTCCCTCTCCCAAAATCTCTCCCCTCATCTCTAAGAGAAAAAAAGAAGAAAGCCCATCATCATTATCAACACACCCCACCAAACCAACACAATATGCAACTCTCTGCATCTCTCATAGTTCCACCGCCGCCGCCGCCACCTCCTTCGTCCTTCCACCGCCCCTCCACCGCATTCTTCCCTAAGCTCAGGCCAACTCCAGTCCTTTCCTCACCATGGCTCTGCCGAAGATGTGTTAGTCAGGGTGGATGGGGAGGCTCTGTGGCGGAGGTGGACATAGAAGAGTGGCTGAAGCTAGGGAGGTTGGAGGAGAAGTGCGGCGGAGGAGGAAAGGGAATAGTGGAGCTACTTGAATGTTTGGAAAAAGAAGCCATTATGGGAGAAGATGAAGGTAGAGAGCCAACAGATTATAATAGAAGAGCTAAGATTTTCAGTACCAGTTCTGATGTTTTTCAAGCTCTCAAGCAACATTCTGATGCTGTTGATCCTCCTCCTCCGCCTCAACATTCTTGAATCCTGATGATGAATTTGAAGAAATAGAAAGGAGGAACATGTTCATATCATATCAAATCTTTATTCAGAGTTACCAACTTATTTGATATTAGAGTTCTTCAGACAGTGGATATATTTTTACACTCCCTATCTTATTCATTAGTTTGCATCTCGCTTGCTCCTCCTTTCTCCTCTACCTCCCAAACCTTCTTCTTCAACCAGTCAAATGGCTACCATGTTTTTCAGTTTCAAAACGAGAAGAATAGTTACGATCTTTCACAAATAGCAGTAGATGAACAAACAGAAACATGCTGGTTGATTAAAAGAAAAGAGTCGGTGAAGTTTAAGACCAATACCTGTACAAGCCAAAGAGCAGTGGCTGTCCCAGTAACACTCCATAACGCAGCAGCTTCAATGTTGATGGGATGTAGGCGATTCCTGAGCTTTGGATGGAGGAACTTCAACAAACCCTTTTCACCTGTCTTCATTTCTTTTATGTTTCTTTATCTCTTTAGCTCTAAAGGAGCCATACTTAGTACCGAAATTAGTGAAATAAATCTTTGTTTCGTTCTCATCATTTTACGGCTTTCTTTGTTGCTCACGTGTCATTGAAACAGAGAGACAGAAAAGAGTGGTAGAAAGTCTTCGAATTTGAATGTATTGAAGTTCATTTAATAGAGGACCAAGATCCAAAATTTCTCAACTTTGTCATAATCAACAAAAATGATACAACGTACACAAGACAATATTAAGTTGGAGATGGATATTTTGATCTGTCCTTTGTAAGATTCCCTAATACAAAAATGACAAGAACATTAAGCAGCAAAGCATCAAATTGAATTTGGATGATTAACATTGTCATCATTTTGTGTTGGACGCCGGCCTTTGTCCGGACCACCAATGATGCCCCAAGTCTCAAATTGCCTTTGCCGAGCTCTTGCTCTCTCCTTCTCTTCTTCAGATTTCGTCGAGAAACAGTAAGGACAAGAAACTCCATACTCCCACTCAAGAGATTCCATGTCAGCATCACTCACTGGTTGCTTGCACCCATAACAGAGCTTAAATGTGCCCTGCTCCATACCATGCTCAACTGAGACACGCTTGTCAAATACAAAGCATTCTCCTTCCCATAGGCTCTCTGACTTTGGAACTTCCTCCAAATATTTCAGAATTCCACCTTCCAAATGATAAACCTAAAAAAGATTGAGATAAGATGATGCATCAGATTACTAGTGTCTCAGCAAGAAAATACATGAGAATGCAGTTCGGTGTCGAGCAAAAATGATTTGATTAAACATTTTCCGGATTTAAGTGCATGCATCGATCATCAACCTAGAAACATTTATTTCTGAAAAGATTGTGATTTTTCAAGGCAGCAATTATCCAAAAGAACTTAAAAAGGCAAGGCGTGCACCTTCTATGAAGCCCTTCAGGATTTTTATTATTTTGAAAGAAAATAATTATTCGGATTTTTCCTATAAGTCCTATTGCGTTTGCGCTTTGACGAACATATGTCATGTCCAAAGTTTATCCATAAATCATGTTCTATAGAGATCAACAAGTTCACCTCTTTAAAGCCTTTGCTGAGGAGATAACTCGAAGCTTTCTCACAACGGATTCCTCCAGTGCAATACATGGCAACTCGTGGAGGCGAGCTCTGTTCAGGGTTTACTGTTTCTTCACCTCCTTGATTTGAATGCTTGCAATCTAATTTAGGAAGTTGGAATTTATCTTCAACCCAAGCTGGAAAATCTCGAAATGCTGTAGTACAAGGATCAACTGCTGTTTTGAACTTCCCAATCCTTGTTTCGTAGTGATTTCGCACATCAATAACCACCTACATTGTCATTTAATTATTTAGCACGGTCGCCTTATTCTCTTCAATGAGAAGAAGTCTAAAATCTCTGAATGCTCGGCCAGACAATCAGAATATATATGCTCATTTAACCAACGGAATGCAGTTCCTATCGTGATATTACATTTTTAAGTTAAAAAACAATTCAATAATCAAAATATATGCAGAAACACGAATCCCACATAAACAATTGGTAACTTAAACGGTATAATTAAAACTAAGACGACTAAAATTACTCACAATATCTGGGTCACTTATCAGTGCATTCCAATCCCTTGGTTTCACATATTGTCCAACCCTTTCAACAGGTGATACAACAGGCATTCCAAGAGTGACAATCTGCAAAAACAAACACAGCATTGGGACAAAAGCATCAATAAATTAATAAAAATCAACAAATAAGAAAACCTATCCGTGCCCTTATATTCTACATCTGCCTCCATCCCAATTCCCACGTTCTTAAGAAAATAAAGAAAATAAACTAAAATTTGAGTACCTCTTTCTTTAATTTGACCCTGACATGGTCCCAACGAAAGGGTGCATCTTCCCCCGCTGCAAGAGGGGAACTGCTAGTATGACCGTTGTGGATGGCTTCTTCTTCAGGACTAACAGGTGTTTCCACCTGCCTTAGTCCTTTTAGCCGTTCATCACTTTCAATGAATCCAAGAACCCTTTGGACAGATTCCCGAGATCCACATATGCTCCCATTAATTCCTTCAGGTGCGAGAATGATACCTCCTGAAACACGCTGAGCAAGATTAGCTTAGTAACGTAATCCAAACAGGGCAGCAAAATGAGTATAAATTTATAATAACAGATGAAGTCTGAAAACTGGAAATCTGGAAAACGTTTCCATATCCAGTCTCTGTTAGTATTAGCGGATAACTTGTATTCACTTCATTTTTTATACTGCGGAAAAAAACTCAAGGTCATCTTTCAACTTCATGAAATAAAGAGTTCTGTATGTTGAAAATTACTTTGAGTTCTTACTGAGAACTCTACTAATTTGAGAAAGGAGGTTTATTAATTTCTCTCTTATATTCATCAATTACAGAAGAGCCATATATTTATAATGGCTTATTAGAGTATAACAGAAGTACTGAATTTTAGAAAATAAATAACCATTTAGATAACAGATCAACTCCTCTAACTACTTCATTAATATCCTCCCTCAGACAAATGACTCTTAAGGCATAAGTTTGGACCATAGAAAGCAAAATTTTTCACATGTAAGAGCCTTTGTTAGAATCAGCCAGCTGCGAAAAAGTAGAGACATGTTGAAGAAGAATATCTCAATGAACTACTCTTTCTCGAATGAAATGAAAATCCACTTCAACATGTTTTGTACAGCCATAAAAATCGGATTATGAGCTAATTGAACATCGCCTGCCTTGTTGCTCCTTGCTCTATTTGCTATCCTTCCATTCATCTGAAGTAAACATCTTCCTCAGGTTGTTCTTTTGACGATGTATACTTGATAATGTGATGCAAGCAGTAGCAAAGCGAGTCTTGGCTGGTCTAACTAACTCTTTTTGATTAGTATAACGTCTCATCATGTTTAACAATCCAAGACGAACATATATGAAGTTGCTAATTTCCATGCCTCTTTTCAATGCTTTGCGAATATTGGAGATCTTGTACATATCCTCTAACATCGAATCTAAGCAATGAGCAGCACATGGAGATCAAATTAATTGTGGCCGCTTTGCTTCTAACAATCTCCCTATTAACAAAGAAAATAAGTACACATTTAGACTTTTGAAATGTGTAAAAATAATTGAGTCAACTAACAAATTGAAAAAGTACTTACCTGCCATAACATTTGCTGAGACGCTATCAGTAACTACTTGTACAACATTGGCTTCTCCAATGACCTCTACAAATTTGTCAAGTAGCTCAAACATCTTCTTTCCATCCTTTACATAAGATGAAGCATCGATGGACTCAATAAACATGATGCCTTTGGGACTATTAACTAAAAAGTTAATTAATGTCCTATTTCTTCTATCGGTCCATCCATCGGCCATAATAGTGCATCCAATCTTGGCCCACTCTGCCTTATGGCTCCTCAGCTAACTCATTTTTGCTTCTAATTCCTTTTTCAAACATGGGACTCTCAACTCATGATATGACGGTGGTTTCAATCCAAGATCAAATTGTCCTATTGCCTCAATCATAGGGGAAAAACTATCATATGTGCAAGCATTTAAAGGCACTCCAGCTTCATAAAACCATCGAGCAATTCTTTGGATGGTGTTATCCCTCGTTTCTTTTTTGTAGCGACCATGGCGGCAAGTTGTGGTGGATGTCTTCCTTGGTAATTGAAGTTCATTTGATTGTAGCAGTCTAGGGCACCATGACCAGGTCGAGTGCAAACTTGACAAATGATACGGCTGTCGAATTGAGAATTTGAAAAGGAACCTCGTCCTTTTCCTTGATTAAAGAATTGACCTCTTCCTTGATTTAGAAATTGATCCGGTGGAGAGCCATTGGATCATCCACGACCTAAGTCCTTACCACGTCCACGTCCTTGTTGATTATTTGGAAAATTATTTGGGCGAGCATTAGGATGCTGAGATGCTACATTGCAATAGGTTGCATAGTGAGATCCTCTCTTTTAGATTGCTTTTCAAGAGCAACTTCTTCAGATTTTAGTAATACATGGAGTTGATCAAAATAGACCAATTGAGATCTTGTTCTCATGGAGGTATGTAAAAATTATACTCTGTAAACGATTTAGGGTGTAAATCACTAAATCTTCATCATTGACAACAGAGGAAACACTTGCGAGCTTGTCTTTGATTTCTTTGATGAGTTTCACATAAGTATCAATCAATTCATCATTTTTCTTCAAGATTGACTGCAAATCTGATTTAAGGCTGATGATGTTCGATCGAGAATTAGAAGAATAGAGTTTCTCAAGTAGCTCCCATTCTTCCTTCGTTGTAAGGGCAACCAACGATGTATGCCAAAGCTTCAGGTGAAAGTGTAGCATTGAGTAAGGTCATCAGTGCTTGATCTCTTACAATACATTCTTCATACAAAGAATTGGCAATAGTGATGGTTGAATTCGTTGGAGTTGTTGATGAAGTTGTCGTATCAAAAGTTACAATATAAGTAATAGTAGGTGCCCGTGCAAGATTTGTACCATCAACAAGGCCAAATAGCTTGTGAGCCTTCAAAATAGCGGTGATTTGGAACTTCCAGAGGACGAATTTCGTGGAATCGAGGCGGATCGACACAAGATTACATATGTTTGTCAAAAGAAAAATTGGTGAATGAAGATCTTTTGCTGAAGAATTTTTATTCGACGCCATTGTTGAGAAGATTCAGAGAGAGAGAGAGAGAGATCGTAAATTAGGGCACTTTTCAGGCCATGGAAGATGACATGTGTCTTACGTGCTCTGATATCATGAGAACTTTACTAATTTGAGAAAAGAGGTTTATTAGTTTCTCTCTTATATTCATCAACTACAGAAGAGCCATATATTTATAATGGCTTAGTAGAGTATAACAGAAGTACTAGATTTTAGCAAATAAATAATTGTTTACATAACACATTAACTCCTCTAACTACTCCATTAATACTTACTGGAGTATGTTAAATATACCCAGCTAATAGCTATATGTTCTTGCTAAAGAATGACAATCAAACAAATTTATAATATTAGCTCATCTTTTTCGGATAAGAAATAGTTGATTATCTATTCCCTAAACGATGGAAAACAAACAAATTTTGAAGTCTGGGTTGGGACAACCACTGGATTGATGGTGATCCCTTTCGTTTGGTATTCCCAATCTGTAACCCAGTCCTTGTCAAGGGAGTATCTAAAGCCGCAGTTTTTTACTGCTTGGAAGGGTTCTCTTCTACTTTATTTCTATAGGGAACTTTTTCCTGGAGTACCTTCCATTAGAAGGACTTCCTGTTGGATGCCCAAAAATTTTCGTTTTTTATAAATGAATAAATAAAAGCCCTTCCCTTTCCAATTAAGAGCTGGACTTCCCTATTATCATTGATTTAACTCAAGCCTTTGTCTGGGGTTTACATGATCACTGTCTTTCTCTTAATCCTTCTCGAGTATTTTTGTGAGAGTCTTATTTCTTTTTCTTTTTTGTGCATGTCATCCTCGCGTTGGGGCATGCAATTTTCTAGGGCAGGGGCATGTAACCTCATAATCAAGAAACCCCCAATCCCCAAACACAACTAAACCATATAAAACACCAATCAAAACGCACAAAGCAAGACAAAACAAGTACCAGTTCCTCGCAGAGCTTCTTCAAGGGCGAGCGAAATTCCGCATGGTCAGGAAAATCAGCGAACTTATAGAAAGAAACAACCACAAGAGGAACTGATTCCATATGCTCCGATTCTGCACATGAGCTATGAATGGGAGCGGCCGATTCTGCACATGCGCTATGAATGGGAGCGGTGTGGGAAGGTCCCGAGAAGTATATGGAATGAGTCATGCTCCGAGTGGGCTTGTGAAGGAAAGAGGAGAGAAATGAAGGGAAAGAAGGAGAGGGTTTTGGAATAGGGAAAGAGGGATTGAAATTGAATGAGATGAGATTAGGGTTTGAATAAAAGGAAGAAGAAGAAGATGAATGTAATGGCGATACCATTCCCAGGGCTGACAATGGAGGAGCTCTATATCTGATGAGCATGGAGGCGGAGGACGACGAGTCGTTCGCCTTCTTCGTTCTTTCTCCGTTCTATTTTAATCTTGGGCTTTACATTTCAAATAAAAAGCCCATAATACGTCGGCCCAGGAACCAAGCCCAAAAAGTGACAAAATTATTGAAGTTTTTTTTTTTTGGAATGAATTATAGAAGGAAATTTGGAGCATATAGGTTGTAGTATATATACACATATATATGTATAGTAAAAGGGATATATATATTTATTTACAATATTTATGTTAATTTTTTAAATTTGGTCCTTATGATCTAGAAAACGTTAAAGTTTAGTACGTATTGGAGATTAGTTATTAAGATTTTATCAAATCTTAAACACTATTTATTGTTTGATGATTGTGTTGGAAATGTGTAATTCTTCATTTGTTCAAAATATAATATTTAAAATTTTATAACACGTTTATATAGTAAATTGAATATTATTCTTTTAATTAATAAAATACTTTTACTGGTGTTTTCTGTAACGTCGTAAATCATATGTTTTTTTCTTTAAAAAATAACGTCAAACTTTTAGTGGCACAAAATATTGATTTACCGACGCTTATACACGTTGCAAAAAGTATTTGAGATAATCACAAATTAACATTTAGCAACAATATTATATGTTGCTAAAACGATACATTTAGTGATGTATGTACGATGTCACTATAAAAATTAAATAGTGACGAACAATATTTTACTAAAAGATGTCATTTAGTAATGTCTTTATATTAAAAAAGTAAACATTCAGGTGCGTGCAAGCATTGCGTCGCTGAAACTTTTGTCAACGTTTTTAGTACTTTTAACAACATATTTTATGCGCAACTAAGAACTGAATTTCTTGTAGAGTATTACTTTTTAGTTTTGGAATTGTAACGCCCCGGATTTTTTTAACCTTAACCCAAGGTCGTTACTCAAGTAAAATTATTAAAACCATTTTTAAAAACGAAGGTAAATTAAAATA
>JBBPDJ010000002.1:8220600-8255382 GCA_037974625.1 Cucumis cinereus | reverse complement strand
ACAACTTTACCATAATTAATAAGATAAATAATGATATAAAATTACAATTTACCTTAAAAAGGTTTGGGATGTTACAGGAATCGAGTAGAGAAAAGTATATATTAATAATATTAAGATGTTATTAGAAAATGAAAACTAAAGTGTGTAATCAAAATGTTTAAATCAGCATAGGATAAAAAGAGTACCAAATAAATGATAATTGAAGAATAAAGAGGACATAAAAGAATATCATATTGGAAAGTTTCATTTTCCGTACTACTTTCCACCTTTTAAGTGAATAATACATTTTCTTTTCCAAAATAGACACCATTAATTATTTACTTTAATTCACTCAAATTAAAACCATCTTTTCAACATTTTTCTTTGACTTTCAAAGTTAATATTTGTTATGAGATAATAACTTTAATACTTTTATTTTAAATAATTATTGAATATGTTAAACTAAAAATATTTTTTTTTATTTTTAAATTATATTCTCTAAAATTACTTTTTTAATTTTAAATATCATATAACTATTTTTTAAAATCAAATAAAATAAATACTTTAATGATCTTTTAAATTTATTTTTAAACATTTAAAAGTTAAAAAGATACATTTTTAAACTAAAGAATCAAATAGACCTATTTTATTTTATGAATTTGTGGACTTAAAATATACATTTTTTTCGAAGTCATATTATAATTTTTCAATTTTTTTCCTTGAAAAATTAGTTTATTTTCCTTATTTCTTGGTGCCTTAAAAATGAATGATAGATTTTCTCTCCGGTAAGAAATTACACTAACAAATGTGATACTTTTGGAACTAAAAATAGTTGTAATTATTGGTTATTTTAGCTTTAAATAACAAATTTATTTATTTATTTATAGTATTTTGAATTGTCCATTGCATAAAGCTTAGAATAACTATTCTAACACAATTTTGAATCACTCAAGTTGGAACTTAAATAAATAAAAAAACACATAACTGAGATATGTTTAACGTAAAATACCTAAGGTGATGATGTGATAGGTTTTTTTTTAATAAAGTGGAATTAGCATGAATTATATATATAAAGAAACCCTTTGGTGACTTAATCAATAATTAATTAATTAACGAGGCAAGGCGGAGCCAAAGAATATTCCCCATCCCCCATCTTCGTTTAGCCATTTGCAAAAAAAAAAAAAAAAAAAGTCTCCTCAATCCCTCTCTCATTTTCTATCTACTAATCAAAGATTCTCTGCCCTATTTGAGACAGGTCTCCTAAACCCTATAGGTTAAATGTACATATTTAGTTACCACTAACCTATGGTCACTTTAGCCTATTTTACAACTATGTGGTGTTAGCTCGACCAACTTTGTGTATAAAAATTAAACTACGAAATTATGTATAAAGATAAGTGACAAGGTGAAAGAGAATAAGGAAAGTCTAAGTCTCAGTTAAATAATTTTGAATAAAAATATTTATATTTTATGATCAGTATAAACTCAACTATCTAAAAAAAACATTTTAAAGTGAAACTAAGGAGATGGTTGAAGGTAATTTTGAAATGGTTGAAAAAAAGATTCTATCGTAGTAGAAAGATACTCTAAATTCTACCTTAATCACTCAAAATACTATGAAAATTGGGTTGAAAAGTAAACCAAAACATTAAATTGGTTTGATACTCTAAATCCTACTCTTAGATCATTCAAAATCATATTAATGGTAAATTGTATGAATAAGGTAGATTTAGAAAATATTTAGTAAAATATCATGTACTGGCCACTGAAGCAAATGACCCTGGGCCAAATGCTGACATCATCATAGCCAGACTACCATAACCACTATGGCTTTGTGTTTGTGTCATGTAAGACATTTCTTCTACATTTTGTTCAACGTCATCAAGTTCAGGTTCTTCTACTCGAACACGTCCTCTATGAACTGATGTAGGTACAATAGGTACATCATACATATAATGTATCTCCTCCAGTACCTCGCATTATTAGTGCATATTTCAATGACTTGTGGATCATGTGAAATATGAAGAAGTCCGACTATGATGATCCTGAACTGGATGAGGTTGAACAAAATGTAGAAGAAATGTCTCATATGACACAAACACTAAGTCAGAGTGGTTATGGTAGTCTGACTATGATGATGCCAGCATTTGGCCCAGGGTCATTTGCTTCAGTGGCCAGTACAGGATATTTTGACTTCATACATAGATGCTGGTCCATCGTCTTCATATATGGATGCTGGTCCATCAAATTCATACATGTATAGGCACGGACGCGGCCGTGGAGAACATAATGAATATTTGTACTATGAAACACCTACTGAATTAGAGCCACAAGAGTACCAACGAGAACCCAATCAGAGCCAAGAGGAGTCAAATCAACATATAGTTTAGAGTTGACGACGACAACCCGCTCGAAATCGAAGACGTCCGGGTTGTGGAACACATTGATTTTCTTGTAACTTTTAAATAATTATAAAACTTTGATAGAAACATTTTAATTTACATATATTTCCTTTTTTTGCAATTACAAATTATTATCAAAACAAAGTCTAATACAACCACTTTTTTCATTTTAAAAAAATATGGGTCGGGTAGAGAGTTTTTCATTTAAATATTTCGATTTAGTTACAAGTTACAAAATTTTAATTTAGTTACAATTAAATAGAAATTTACTAAAAAAATGGATAAAAGTTACAAAATCTTAATTTAACCACGATTACAAAGAAGTTTACTTAAAATTTATTAAAAAAATTGGAGAAATTTTACAAAATATAAACTTAGTTACAAATACAAATAAATTTGTTACAAATTTTTAAAAAAAATGGACAAATTTTCCAAAATTTGAATTTAGTTACAAAAACAAAAAAATAAAAAATGAATGAAATTTAGAAAATGCATGGGTTCTAAGTTCAACCTAGGACATATATTTCTCTCTCAATGGTCCTAGGTCCAACCTAGGACATATGAACCACTCTATTCTTCAAGACCGGACCTCCCTTATTTAAAAATAAATAAATAAATAAAAACTTTGGAGGTCTGGTTTTCAACCTCGACCTTGTCCACACCAACTCTACTTCTCTAAATATTTTTGAAACAACACTAAGTGTCTAAATTTTTTCCCAACCATATTATTTAAATAAAACATCCGTATGAAAACGAGGTTAAAAAGTAAACCAAAACATTAAATTGATTTGAATGACTTAAATAAAAAGATGTTCTTTATTTTAATGATTTGACCATTTCATTATTATTTCTAAACATGTTTTAAATAACAACCATATATGTCTCATGATTGATGGAACTTTAAGTAATTTGGCACAAGCTTTGACAACTAACAAGACAGTATGATCTCCCTTGGTACTTTTCTTAATTAATACTCTTCTTTCTTGTATTTTGGTCTTGCATGTATATTATTTAGTCTCCTATCCAGCTCTGTAAATACATATAATTAATTATGAGATCAAACTCTGATGTTATTAACTCTACCACAATATCTATACCACTTAGATCCAAATGTCCAACTTCAACTCTATTCGATATTGTTCTTTTCGAAGAGTCACAACTCTATTAACAACTTGTTGAAATTTCTATTTATTTGATTGTGACTTATCTAGATATTGCCTATGTTATTCATATTGTTAGTCAGTTCATGGGTACTCCTCAAACTATATACATTTTACAATTGTTCTTCGTATTATTTGCTTTGTTCAAAGGCTATGTGGGTCGTCGATTGGAGTTTTATTCCTAGTGATCTTAGTGTTATATGACTAAATTGACGCTAATTAGATTGGTGATCCCATTGATTGACGTTTCATCATATTTTACCTCTTTCTACTTAAGTGATTTCTTTTCTTTTTTTTTTTTTTTGGAACAGTAAGAAACATATTGTTATCTTTTGTTTTAGCACCAATCTTGATATCGACCACTTGTTGATGCTATTTTGAGTTACTATATGGTCTGTTGAAGTTCAGATTGATATAAGAGTTTTTCAATAATCTGCTACTATTCTTCGTTGTGGCAATAGCAATTATCTGGAGTGCTCACAATTTTTATTCCATAAACATATCAAGCATACATTGAAAACAATTGTCATTTTGTGCGTCATTATCTCTTGGACAACACTCTAATTATCTTACAACTCATCTCCATATAAAGTAACTAGCTGATTTTTTTCACCATAAGTTGTTTACCGGTTGTGTCACTCAATTGCTTCACAAACTCAAGTTGGTCCTACTCCATTCTATTCAATTTAAGGGAATGTGTGAACACAAATTATGGATTTTCTGTAAATCAGGAGAGATTAGATCCCCATAGTTGACACCTTTTTTTTTCCATTTATAATGTGTCTTGGTCTACTATTCCTCTCTGTACGTACAATTAATTATTCAATAAAGTATTTTGAAATTAATATGCATAATTGAAGAAACTTGAAATTTGGACAATTTGAAAGGTAGCTTAGTGAGAACTAAGAAGTAGGGCAACTATCATATTAGGGTCGAGAAGAAGCTCAACATTGAGCAATACAAACATCACCCTAAACCCTAAAGTTATGATTGAATTTTGAATCACACACATGTGGATGAAGATGAATATGATAAATGAAAATAGGAAAAGAAAGAAGAAGAAAAAGATGATGATGTAATCATAAGTTTGGCATTTTGATGAGATGAAACTTGTTTGTAATGGACAAATAATTGTTTGACACAAAATTTTTGTCATTCATAGTTGTGGAAACAACAATTTGGTTGGCCATTTCTATCCTCTTCAATTCTTGTTCTTCATCATCATTCCTCAAAATTGGCAGCCATTTCTGACTTTGAATTTTACCCATTTCCCACTCCAATTAGCTTTTTCGAGCCCTAAAAAGAAAAAGAAAAAAAGCCTATAACTCTATAACCCTAAAAACTATTTTATCATCCCATGTGTCGTCAACCTCCAAACGTCACCATTGTTACGTTATTATAAATGTAGAACACACTTTAAACATACTTCTTTTTCTTTTCGTTAAATTATAAATTTTGTCCAATAACACTGTCGTTTAGAAAAAGTTAGAAAATAATTTTTATGATTTTAAAATTTATAATATAGCTCTTGTAGTTTAATAAAATCTTTATAAATAGACTCTTAATTTTTGTACTTTTTAAAAGGTTGTTATTTTAATCCAAATTTATGGTTACATTTCAAAAGATGGTGAAGGAGGTGTTGTTTTAATTATGATTAAAAAATAAAATATTAAAGTGAGAAAATCAAAATAGAATATTTCTAAATATTTTGAAATTTTTTATTTTAATCTTTTTTAATAGAACGGATTTGAAGGTATTTGTGGTTGATGTTCATGTTTAGTTATGTTTTGCTTAAAGTGAACAAATCTAAACACGTACAAGAAGTAAATTTTAAGTTAGAAATAACAAAAAACAATGAAATATGAAATAACAAAATAATTGATAGGACGTGGAATCGAAAGGAAGAAGACATTGATAAATGTGTGGTTCATATTTTTGTCCCACATACATGCTTATATATATATATATTTTGCATACACTGATAGATGCAAACTTTTTTGGCCTATGAATTTAATAGCAAAAATCTTATAAGGATTGTTTCGAGAAAAGAAAATCATAAAACTTCAAAAGTTAAAATGAAACTTTCCAAAGTTTAAAAATAAAATTTGAAACCAACCCATAATTCAAAGTAACTTAACCATTTTCAAAGTTTATGAATGCATAGAGGATCAAAATGAATATTTTGAAAGTATAGACTAAATTTTTACAAGTTAATGGTTATACCATCAATATTGATGATCATTTAAAACTATGAATTAAAATATTGATGTTTGATATCAATATCAAAAGTTTAATTTTACAAATATATATCAACATGAATACTAGTTGATGAGCTTTATTGCAAGAATCAACAAACTACAAGGGAATAATTGATCAGATTTAAACCTCACATGAAGAATTGTAACAAATTATATACACTACAAGAAAACACTACAACAACCTCACATGCGACCTGACAGCATCATCCACAACATCCTTACGTATGTTAAAGACTTATTAGAGTGAAAATTGTCCCCACAAACCAAATGGGTCTTCTCAGAAGGTCACCTAACATAGAATTTTCTCAAGCTAAGCACGCTTAACTTTGAAGTTCTAATGATTGGACCACCGAAAAGAAAGGTATACCTTGTTGGTATAGATAGTAACTTTAATTTCTTTTAAGTCTTTTTAACCTTACTTTCATGTCCTTAAGATCTCTCTCATTCAGGTGTGATATCGGTTCATTCATGTTCGCCTTCTAAACTCGGGGCGCTACAAAACATTGTTGGGCATTCATAATATTGACAGCATACCAAGAACCGTCAGTAGTTTACCTATCTTTCAATAACATTCACTGTCATCGGGAGTTTGTTTCAAAAACACGATGTCTGGAATGAACTCTCCTATTTTATTTTGGTTTGTACTTTTTAAAAATTTTGATATCAATATCCTAAAAGTCACAAAACATTATTAATCAATCAATTTTTCTTTCATATAAAAGAACGAAACAAACAAAGTCGAGGTATATAGTATTCTTTGTTACATAAAAGATAGAAAAGTTTGCAAGATAGTCTACAAAATAAATATATACATAGAAGAAAATGTGATGACATCTCGAACATCTTCAAATGCCATCTCCAAAAAACATCTCCAAAACAACAATTTACCTTCAATCACATTAATTAGAGCACATTATTATAACATTCAAACTTCATAAACTTCAATCAAATACAACATTTAAACTTGATAAACTTCAACTAAACACACAAAAACTCCATTTACATCTCCAAAACAAATAAACTACCTTCAACTCACCCCCACACAACATTCAAACTTCATAAACTTCAACAAACACATAAACAATCATTTACATCTCCAAATCAAGTAAAACTAAGCTCATCACACCACAAACAACATTCAAACTTCATAAACTTCAACCGAACACATAAAATGATTTTTTATGAATTTGGTTGATGGAAGTTGCTTTGAAGAGTTTAAGCTTGGATTTAGATAGTGATGGCGTTTGGAAGACGCAAATGAAAAAGGGATCGGGAATGAAATGCCCTCTAATGGTTAAAAAATGCCACAAACTTATTTGAGGATTTAATGACTGAAGCACGTAATGAACTATACCTAGGTTGTTCACAATTGTCCTCAAACTTTTTCGTGAAGTTGATGCATATCAAAGTTCGAGGAAAATTGTGAACAAACAAGGTATAGTATGAATTAGATTCATAATAAAACTATTGATTAAAATTTAATGTGTATATAACACACGTTAATACTATAGGTAGTGAGAGAATTTTCTATATGAATATGATTCAAATCTAGATTAAATTAAATATAAGATATTTAATTTAATAATTAATTAATTAGAGAAGTAATTAGTAGTTTAGTTTAATTCTATTTAATTAAATTAAAACTATATGTTATGTGAGATATATTCATTTAAATATGATTTAAATGAAATATTAATTAAATATGATTTAATTAATTAATTAATTTTAATTTAATTTAATTTTAATTTTAATTTTAATTAAATTAAATTAATAACTCCCTAACGAGGGAGTTATTGTTGAAAAACGTGGGATGCTCCCACGTAATCCCAAATCTTGCTAACCTCAGAGAACCAAAACAAATGATTACAAGTACAATTTTGAAGAACGTAAAAAGAAAAAAAATTATCTCAAAGGCTTTTGCTCTCTATAAATTTCATTAAAAAATTTCACTTCAATTTTGGTTCTCACACGCCAAAACTTCAATCGCTCAGATGATAGGGAAGATTCCAAGTGGCTTCAAGTTTGGCGATTTGTAGATACAGAGACGACAACGAGAGTAAGTCACTTTTTCCTCTGGATATCTATTTTATTGATAAAAAGCATGCTTAACCATTAATAATTGTTACAGTAGTTTTATCTCTGTATTTTTATTGCCAATGTATCGGTATTTTTAATTTTCTAATTAATTTGAGTAATGGTTTTCTAAATATTTTTTCGCTGCTTAAATACTCTTATTCCTTCACTCTCAAATTTTTTCTTGGCCTTGAATTAGCTCAGTCTTCTTCTAGTTTGTTTCTGTCACAAAGACACTATGCATTACATCTTCTTGAAGATACTGACCTTCTTGGTGCAAAGCCCACAACTGTGCCCATGAATCCTTCGATAAAGTTGACTGCTTCAGAGAAAGATATCCTTCATGACCCAATTGCTTACAAAAGATTAGTTGGAAGATTACTTTATCTAACAATCTCAAGGGTTTATAACACATTTCTTGTGCACAAGCTGAGTCAGTTCATGGCTAAACCGAGCCAAACACACATGAATGTAGCAAACCATTTATTGAGATATGTCAAAGGTTCCCCTGACAAAAGGATTTTCTTATCCAAAATTTCAAGATTTCTCAACTCATGCATTTTCTGATCCTGATTGGGGATCATGCCTTGACACTTGTTACTCAGTTATTGGTTTTTGCGTGTTCCTTGGCAATTCATTGCGTGTTTTAACGATGGTTTCATGCGAAATTATATGGCTTCAAAGTTAACTCAAGAACTTCACATTCATATTACCGCTCCAACTCTTGTTTTTTGTGACAACCAAGCTACGATTTACATAGCAAACATTCCTATGTTTCATGAAAGAACCAAACCTATTCAACTTGAATGTCATTTTGTTCGGGACAAAGTCATGTATGGTTCTCTAAAATTGTTGTTTGTTCATTCATCAGATCAGCTAGCAGACATGTTCACCAAACCTCTTCCAGTTATATCTCTTTTCCTCGTTTAAGCAATACGGGAATTAAATTTATTTGTTTTCCAGCTTGAATGGGAGTATTAGAAGCATTAATTGAGAGGTTAATTTTTAGTTAGTCTGTTAGAAAGTGGTTTATTATCTTTGTTACTGTTATAACAAATTATTTATCTTTCTCGTGTATAAAATATCATTGGGAAACACTTTATAAAGATGAGAATGTCTTATTTTACTCTTTTCTAATATCTATTACATTATAAATCCAAGAATAGAGGAAAATGATAAGAAGAAGTAAATAAATATAAGAAAACCCCTAAGCTAAATCATACCAAAAAAAAAAAAAAAGAGGTGCTTACCCCTAAGCCAAATCTACAAATTTTAAAGTGATATAATCTTATGCTTAAACTCTTAAAAGCAACTTCTATCAACCAAATCCATAGATTTTCACTTTATAAATCAAATTAGATCTATCACATTCTAAATCCAAGAACATTAAATAGAGGAAGTTGATACAAAGAAGCAAAAATAAGAAAAATCCTAAGCTAAAATTATACAAAAAATTAAATCTAGCAAAAGAAATAAAGAAACATCAAAGATTTGACTAAAACGAAGAGGGGTGACATGGAGAAAACGCCAGTCAAAGATCGACCAAGATGAAGAGAATAATAGAAGAAGCTATTGTCGATTTGAGATATGAAATGAGGTTTTAAAATCCATCTCTCAACGCATAAATGAATGCATCGGGAGTTCTAACCTAATCTCTCAACATGTTAATGAATGTGTCGAGAGTTCCAACCATTCTCCCTACACTTCTAGACTACGCGTCAGGAGTTAGGGATAACTCCTGATGATGTACTCACTGCATCAGAAGTTAGTATAAGAACTCCTAATGATTGTTATACAATGTCGGACGAAGGACTTTCTCCCAACTATCTATCTCTCAACGGTTGGTTGCAGCGTTAGAAGATTCCCTTTTTACTTTACAGTAATAATTTATAGAGTTGATTGATCTAATAAAAAATTTAGATGTATAATTATAACAAATCTCATAATTAAGGAGTGGTTTGTGTTGTCCTAAAATATTTAAGCGAAGCTTAAGTTAAGAAAGATGATGGGCAATGAATTAAAAAAGCTAAAGAAAAAGTGAGTATAAACATATAAGTATGTGTGTGTGTGTTGTGGAGGGTAAAGAGGTTATAGTGGATAAAATTGGGTTAAAATGCTTTTTTAGTTTTTTTTTTTTTTTAATTTTAATAATATACAAATAAATCAATATTATAGTACAATTATATGGAGACAAGATGATATATTTAAATAAAAATAAATAAATATAAATGAATTTGGGTGGGACATGAATGTATTAAGTCAGACCCTTAGGCCAATCCAAGCACCATGATTTATTTATAGTATTGAAATAAAATAAAATATAATAACATTTTTTTCGGCAATAATATATACTTTCTCTTTTCAGCTTTGTTATTAAAATATTTGGTAGCCTAAACCTCAATTTTGTGTGTAATAATTTTTATTCTTAATTTTTTTTTTAAAAAAAAGGTCAATTAACACTAAATTTTGAGAATGTTTAAATTTAAACTTAAAACTAACTATTACATCAATTTAGACCATAAATTTTCATGAACGTTTTAATTTACACCCTTTTTCAAATTAAGATCACAACCGCCTTTTTCAATTAAACTTCTAAATGTTATAACTGAATTGAGACACTAGGTTTATTAGACTTTTTCAAATGCCTATTTAACAAAATAAATTATTATAATTTGTATGGATTTTTTAAATAAAAAACATATTAATTGAGAGTCTAAATTAATTCGTTTATGTAAGTTTAGAGTTTAATTGGTACAATTATAAGTCTCACACGTCATCAATGTCTTAATTTGAGAAAGAAAAATGAAAGTTAAGTTGCTTACTTAGGGTTGATATTTATCCAAATCGAATATAATAGACCCTAAAGTTCAGGGTATAAATTGATATTCTCGAACTTTTATTTTTGTTTTTCTACCCTCATTAGTTACTTGTAGATAGCTAGTAATAATTAAATATTTGCTCTTGTCTACTGAACTATATTTGAATATACGTAATATAAATTTATTATTATTTTGTTGCCACGAACAAATCATTTGCTTTTGTCGACTAAAATTCAGTTTAGCATAATAAAGTTGAAATTTATTACGAATTTTGACTTTACTAAGAATCTAAGGATAAAAATAAAGGACTTAAAAGATTATGAGTTCAATTTATGGTAGTCATTTACTTACGATTTAATATCCTACAAATTTTTTTAAGATTCAAATGTTATAAAGTTAAGCAGATTATCTCGTGAAATTAATCGAAATGGGAATAAGTTGTGACTCGATATTAACATATATATAAAAAAAGGTCTGACAATATTCAATAAGTGTCACGAACAATTTTCTTGACACATATTTTACATCCTTGAAGCCCCTGTAAAGATAGGATCACATTGGAAAAAATGTCATTAAAATTGCTTATATGACATTTATTTAATGTTGCTAATGAAGTGATCTAAACATTTAGCAACTGGCACTGTTACATGGACACAATGTAATTGTCATTGTTTAAGTCCAAATGGGTTTGTTTGTGTAAGTTTTCCTAGTTGACGACATTTTTTAGTGTCATTAATTAGCATTTAGTAACAATTACTCACTATCTATATATATATTTTCCCATAATAGTTTTGTTATGTTATAATTGATTATATACTGTTTTAACACAAAATTAGTACAAATATGAATTTAAACTTTTTATATATGAAAATAAAGTTGATAACATTCTTACAAAGAAACGGTCGAACATTTTCAAAGGGGGCAAATACAAGCAAAACAACAATACTAGAGTCTAAGATTGATTAGATCAAAAAGTTACAAAAACAATTCTAAAAAAAAGTTCAAAATTGAAATAATATATTATATTTTTACCTTTTTCACACACTTTTTTTTTCTCTTTTATCAATTTTTTTTTTCACATTTTATAGTTTGTAGTTTAAAATAAAATAGTGTATTTATTTTTAGTATAATTAATTATGCATTCATGCACTAACAAATGACCATATATGCAAATTAACTATATATATATATATATATATATTACATTTGGATATAAAATAAATTTTAGGTAAATATAATTTGTTTTATCAAACTCATTTTGTTTTCATAGTTTTCTACTGAACCTTTTTTTCTACAGTTTTCATGTTTTACGAACTCATTTTCATATCACCCTTGATTATTTCTTATGCATTTCAATACCGCTCAAATTTTCAATAATCCTAACTACATTTCAACTCCCTAAACAATCTCTAATAATAATTAGGTTATTATTTTTTTGGCTATGTTGGAACATTTTATTGTTTGTTGAGTTTTTCTTATATGTACCACATTTTGGTTAAATTTTGGTAATTTTATCAGTGAGTTCATTAGAAGCTTCGCTAGTTTATTTTGGAAGATGTATTTATTTGACTTTATAGTCCATTTTAAGGATAAAAATCAATTAATAACATATACGATTTTTCTTATTTACAGAAAAGAAAAAGAAAAAAGTGATTTAAAAATTAATTTTATTTAAACTTTTGTTTTATATAAAATATGTTTAAAATACACTCTAATTAATTTTTTAGGTGGTTGTTAAACTCTCCAAATTTTTTTAAAAATAATTTAAATATTAAATTAAACAGTAGAAAATGTAGAATATTTCAAATGCATCTTTATATTCAACTTAATATTTAGTAACTAGCTATAATTTGTTTTATTATTTATAAATATATTATCAAACATATTTTTTATTTACATTAAAACTTAATTTTTGAATCTATCAACAAATACAAATATGAAAAATATAAAATACAACTATAATTAAATATCTTACTTTCAAATTTCTATTTTTAGATTCCCTACCAAATAAGAACAAACACACCTCTAAACATTTTTTTAAATGATATAATATTATTTTGGTCCTAGTTCGTTTATTTTTACTCCCAATACTTTAAACATATCATATTTTAATCCATTTGCATTCAATAAATTTTGAATTTTGTAGTCCAAAGTTAATTTGTTTAAAAATTGATTAAATAAGAAAAAATATTTTCATAGAAAAATATAATGTGTTTTCAAAATTTATTGCTAAAAAAGGTTTTACAAAGTTTATTTAATAGAAAAATTAACAATAACCCAAAACTAAATTTAAGATTTACACAAAATAACAAGAACAAACCCTAAACCCTAAAAGTTCTAAATTTAAAGAACTGAGATATCATTTTAAAACTTTTTTTTTAAAAAAAAAAATCATAATTTAACAAAAAGAAAAAAACAAAATAATAGTCCTCATCCCTTAAAACGGACTATATTTCAAATATTCAACTTTCACTCTAAATAAAATAATAAATAATAATAAAATAAACAGCTGTAAACCTATTATTTGCTTTTTAGAAAATATTAATGGCAGCCTCTTCCACTATCCAACATCATGATGACATCATTAATATACGTCATGTGGAATACGTCATCACTCCATTTCATTTTCGCCAAGTTCCTTCCTCTCATCTTCCCCCCACTACATTACCCTTATTCTCATTTTTCCTTTTTCCTTTCATTTTCTCTTAATAGTTAAGATTAAATTATTATATATATATATATATATATATATTTTAACTAAATAAAACTTTCCAAATCATTTAATAGACTTTATCAAATTTTAATTTCCAAATTTGTATGAACATTCTTATATTCATAAAGAAATTAGAAGTATAAGGTTTTATTAAAAATAACATGTGAATATAAAATTAAAATTTCAAAAACTTTTTTGGAATTAAATTTATAGTTTAAATAATTAATTCTTGGGGTTTATTTAAGTTTAGTTTTTATGGAAGTGTAAAGTTGTATTTTATGAGTTTTGAAGCTTAAAAATTTATTTAATATTTTGTTTTTCAATAATAGTACCTACCATTTTGGGAGAACTTTGGTTATTTATTTTTAATAAAGAAACTTTATTTTTTTAAATAATTTTTCACATCTTTGAATTTTATTAAACACCAAATTTAGAGTTCATGAACTTACTAAACATATAAAAAGTTGATGTCAAACAAATGAAAATTTAAAAGTGTTATAAGAATTTTTAAACTAATTAAATTTATAAACTTAAATAGTTTAATCGTAACTTTGTGTTTGTGCTAAAAATCCTCTTGACCTTTAAAACGCTTCTCTACTACTGATCTCGTAACTTTTGTATCTAATCTATCTCTAAATTTTAATGTTCAATAAATAAATTATAAAACATTGAATTTCATAAATATGCAACACATCATGTGGATGTCGTTCGTAAACTTTCAATTTTGTACTTACCGGCAAGAATAGCAGCATAAAAATTGAGAATGGTAAACTATTACAACACAAAATAAACCTAAAAATTCAGAAACCCAGTAAAAACGTTTCTAAGCGTCCCACGTGGTGTAGGGTATGGACAAATCTTTCATATATGGGTAGGGTCGTTGTCCTCTATATTTTATATTTTAATTATTTTTATATTTTTTGTATATATAATATCACTCACTCTTTAAAAATCTCATCGCCATTATTTGTTGGGTAATTCATTTCACATCCTAAATCCAAGACGCACACAAATCTTGTGGGTTTAGAGATATATAATATTCATATACATGGAGGCGCCGGAGTTTTCTCACGCCTGTGTTTTCCCGGCGGAGCTAAGGAGGAAGGTCACGGCGAAGCTTCTCCCCGGCCAAGACTCAGCAGCTCGCCTTCAGATTCTTCTCCGATCACCGGCCGCGACGGAGCACGAAAAGCGAGCTCTTGCCACCAAGATCTTGACTTCCATCACCGAAGCGATCTCCATTATCGAGTCCGCTGGCGACGAGTTCAGCTGCCCGGATCATTCCCTTTGCTCCGATCTAGATTCCGGCGACTCACGGCGGAGCACGGCGGTTAAGAATAATCCATCACCTGCCAACAACAAAAGAAGGTACCTCTTGAAATGGAAAAGTGATTATTAAGATTTTTCTTTTGTTGATTTATTAAACACCCAATTGAAAGTTGATGAACTTAATTTTTTTTTATTGCTATTATTTTTTTATTTGTGAAAAAAAAAAGTTTAGAAGGTAAAATTTTGTGGATCTAACCATTAAGAGCACGGAAATTGCAGAAGATTGATGAACACGAGATTCGTTACAACGTCGACCACGACGGAAGACGACTATGGGTGGAGGAAGTACGGCCAAAAAATTATCCACAACACAACTTATCCAAGGTATCTATCTCCCTTTTTGTAAAAATAAATCGATATTCTCCAATCAACCTTTCATTCTCCAATCAACCTTTCCGTACACACGCTTAACTTTTTCTACTTTCATCTCACTTCTTGAAATTTTCTAAATCATTACGTCAACGATTTTAGTTAATAATATATGTCTAAACTAATTGAGTTAATATTCAGCTTAATTAAGCTATCTTTATTGTGTTCTCATCTAGTTTTGACTTTTATTTTAGACTCATCTGCTTGTGAGCTGTCTTTGGCACGTACTATCACTGTCACTAATTTTAATTATAATAATTTATTTATTCTTATTTTTTAAAATAGAGTTGTTGCAACCTACTTTTCTTATAAAATAAATATTTTCGTTGAATCAAAGTATGTATAACTCAACGGTGATCGTTGTCCATTTATTTTTATTTTAAAAAGAAAACTCTCCGTTGATGTAAGATTACTTATCTATTCCAACGCAATTTCATTTTATTATATTGGCATCTATTAATTAGTTTAGTGCTTTTTATTTTTCGTTTTAAAAAGTACTTATTGTAAGAAGTAATTCGGATAGAGACACTTGATAAAAAGGAAGAAAAGAAAGAAACACACACTCACAAATCCACAGTCAAGTTTAGAATAGCGTACTTCATAAGCAAAGTTGGAAATTTTTGTCGGATCATATAAATTTTTTATATTCTTAATTAGGTTAATTGTTTATTACTTAAAATTTAAAAAAAAATCTACGGAAATTATAGAATTATGTTTTTTTTTTCCCTTTAAAAAATATATATATTAAAACTAACTAATATAAAATCACTTGACTTGTCCTCTTTTCTTGGCTTGATCCTTGAGAGAATTTGGGATATATATATTGAAATTAAAATGGTTTCAGTTATCTTTCCCAATATTTCAAAAAGTTCAACTCATAGATTCAGTTATTGAATTTTTAGGCTTACATAAATACGAAGTCTCATCTGATAAAATTAGTAATAACTCATCGATTTTATGAAGATGGTAAGGTCTCTCATGGTTTCATTACCAAAAGAATTGTAATTTAGCATTCAAACAATGATTATAATTTGGAATGAATGAACAAAACAGGAGCTATTTTAGATGCACTCACAAGTTTGATCAAGGTTGTCAAGCCACGAAGCAAGTACAGAGAATGGAGGGTTCTGATTCAGAAATAATGTACAAGATCACCTACATATCGGACCACACATGTCGCCCTGCCTCTCCGATCAACGCCTCCGTCGTTACCACCCCCTCTGATTCTTCCAACCTCATATGTTTCTCCGACTATTGTAACGCTCCATTGACCGAGGGTACTGACCATAGTTTCTCCTGGCCGAGTGATGACGATGCAATGAAGGTGAGAGAGACGGCAACCACGAGTGGTTCGACAGATCATGAGATTGATTTGTGGTCAGATTTGAAGGATTTTGGGAGCTTCCAAACAACGGTTATGACAACGACGATGGCGAATCCATACTATTTCTCGACCGGAGATGACGATGCAGATTCTCTCATGTTTTGGGAACGTTGTTTGCAATAATGTAATTCTTGTTTTCTAATTGGGGAATATTGAAGGATACATGTATACAATAAAATCAAAATATAACACCTAAGTGATGATGGATGTTTAAGGTTGATGATACCTTAAATTTATGTGTAGTAATAATTTTCTTTGAATATATTTGTTTACAATAGTTTAGTTTGCAAATTATCCATTTGTCGTGTAAGCATGGATTACTGAAGTAAATGAATATCATCACAACATATTAGTCAAAAATTAAAAGTTTTTGGAGAATTACTATGAATACAACCTTACGTCCAACTATGAAAATTAGAATACGAGAATAGAAGAAATCAAAGGATCTAGAACCTTTTATTTTGTAGGCAACTAAAAGGGAAAAAAAAAAAAAAAAAAAAAAAAAAAAAAAAAAAAAAAGACTCATTGTCTAGATAGGGATATGTTCAATGTGATAGGAAAACTTTTTGTGAATACTAATTTTCATGAGAAATTTTTGTGGACAAACCAATTTATTTCTAATGTTGTATGAAAAATGATGTTTGCTTAGGTTAAATTACAAGTTAACATTTTTAAATAAGCTCCTATAATAAAAATATGTTGGTTAACTAATACTATTATATGGTACGCTAAAGTTTACTTATAACTGTTCTAAAAATGAAGCACGATCGAAACATAGATATCGAGAAAATATAATATTAAAATAAATATAATATAATATATTTATAGACAATTCATTTAATTTAATTTTTACCAACACGTGTCTTACAATACCAATCAAATGTCAGTATTTATAGACAATTTGACAAACATGAGATGATTACATGGACACTATAAATTAGTAACTTTAGACCAAACGTTAAAAAATGTTCCCTTTCCTCCCTCTGATTTGATACCTAAAGCAAAATATTCTTTTCGTAGTTGGCTGCTTGATATCAGTAATATATTATTGTGTCGTGTAACTAATATTAAAGTAAAATGAGTTAAGCTCAAAAGTGATTGAGATGGACTTTTTTCTTAGAGATTAGAAATTTGATATCCACCTATGATTCACAGATGTTGTACTACTAAAAGAACAATTAATATTTAACATCTTTATATTTATATCAATTCTATTCTTTAAATAAAGATTTTATTTTAGAAAAATTATTTTAAATGATAAAGTTGTCAAAATAATTTATAAATATAACAAAATTTTACTTTGATGATAGATCGTGATACACTAAAAGTAAAATTTTATTATAATTGCAAATATTTTTAACAGTTTAACTATATCTAAAAACAAACACCATTTTTTTTTTGTATCATCCTCTTTCTTACTTAATCAAATCTAACTTCTAAATTTTATAAGTTACATAAATCCATTTTTTTAAAAAAAATATACCACGTTGATTTTTTCTTTAAAATAAAAATATTTCCGTTAATATCTAAAAATTAATTTAGAGAAAAAAAAAACACCTATATATTCAATACAATTATATATTATAAAATTATAGATTATAGAATTTTTTAAAAAATAATGGTAGGTCTATTTTAGTTATATAATATCTCAAATAAGATAAATTAGATGGTAAAAATATTTAAAAATAATACAAAATATAGTAAAAATTTAGATTCTTTCAATGAAAAACACCGAGTTGGTACACTTTTAAATACAATTTTAGTATCTTTTCTTATTCAATTGTTTCCTTTTATGTATTATGTAATTTACCGTATTCCAATTCAAGTTAATTATAATAAATCTCATATGTATTAAATATCATATTTGAATGTATATAAACAAATACTAGATTAAAAAAAATTGAGATCTAATGCAAAAGTTGAGATGAGACTAATTAATATCTTTATAAAATAATATTGGAAAAATGGGGACTAATTAGAAATTTTGTAAAGTACATCGACATGGGAATAATTATGGACCTCACTGAAAACTTGCTTCAAAAAAAGTACAACACTAGAAAGACAAATATCCTAATGTTTAGGGACCAAAAATTGCAAATTCAATAAATATAAAATTTAGGAAAAAAAATAATTGTACTAATTCTTCTTGTCCTCTTTCTCCCACTTCTGATCGTCCGCCACGTAAGCGGCAAAGATAGAGTCCATACTATTACTACTGCCAGTGCCGGAGTTGAACATGACATCAGCCATATCCACCACCGGAAACTGATCGGCGACGTCCTTTCCGAACCGTACGGTGGCCGGAGCCCCGGAGGTGGACCCAGAAGCGACGACATCCATGGAAAGCCAAGCGGCGGAGGTGGAGCGGAACTGGGAGATGGGTTGGCCGGCTGCAAGGGGTGGTGGCGGCGGGTGAGCGGAGGGGGCGGTGGCTGACATGTGGCACGTATGGTCGCCGCGATAGGTGACTTCGAACGTGTGGGGATCGTCGTCGAGGCGTTGCACGTGCTTCTTGGCTGGGCAGTGGTAGAGTTTCTGGTGTGTGCATCTGAAATAGCCTCTGCAAAAGGAAAATGAAGAAGATGATGATTTTAATTACACTTTTGCCATTGGGATTTTCTGGTAGAGTTTTATTTTTGGAATTTACCTAAGAATATTCAGACTCTTATACCGAAGATCGTAAAAAATAAGAGAAAGTAGACTTAATTTTCAAAGATTAAAAAAAAAAAATGATAAGTAAATCGTATAGCTTATGATTTGAACTGAATTTTAATTTGACGCTATCGTTTAAGAAGTTTTAATTGAATCGTGTAGTTTGATTAATAAAACTCTTTGTATTTTTGTTTTGTTTGAACAAATTGTTACCCTAAACAAAACAATGTTACCTTTTGGTCATGAAAATGAAAAATAATATAAAAAATGTGTCAAATATATGATATAAGTGGTCCACTAAATCATAGGTTCAAATTTAAATAATTCTAAATAATAAAAACTAAATTTTAAAATTTAAAATTATAGGGATCTAATTCAAATTATTCCCAAACTGTATGGATTAAACATGTCTTAAACCTGGTGAATTGTTTCCGATAATAGTACTTCCAACTCCCTTGTATTTATTTTAAACCAACTCTAAATTCTAAAATAATAATAATAATAAGTTTAAAAGTACTTTTAATAAAAATATATATTAAAGTCTACTTCTTAATCTAGATTATAATTTACTAATATAATTTAGATTTTTTTTTTTAAAAAAAATTATATTTTGAAATTACCTTAGCAATATATATATATATATATATATATATATATATATATATATATATATTTTTTTTGAAGGCATGAAATGTAGAAGAATTATTGACCAAAGAATTGGTCACAAATTCAAAAAAGATGTCCCACATTTCGAAGGAGAACAAAAGCACTTTAATTTGTTTTGAATTGAATGAGTCAAAACATTCAATTATTTATATCATGAATTTATTAACATAAATTTTTTTTTTTAAAAAAAAACAAACAAACTTTTTCTTAGAAAAAATAAAAACCCATTTTCCACAAAAAGTGTAAAATATTGATTTTTTTTTCCTTTTGGGTCCTTGACAATCTTTTCGTTTTATGTTATTTCTAAAACTTTCGTTTTTCAATTAGTTTTCCTAAAAAAAAATAAAAATAAACGTGATAATAATTTTTTTTGGGAACAAGAATAAGAAGATTGCTTGATATAAAGAGACTTGATTTGTTCATTTTGTGAAAATTATATTTAAACAAAAAATTAAAGTTAAGAATTTGTTTTGACCAAAAACTTATTAAGTTGAATCAATATATGGACCTTGAATTTTCAACTCAATCTAATTGAAGCATAATATTTCAAAAAAAAAAAAAAAAAAAATCTAATTGAAGCCTAATCCCACGTTTAATGGTCATTTTGTTTTTTTTTTTTAATTGAACAATTTTCTCTCAATTTCTTACCATGATTTACAATTTTTTTTATTAGGTATAAGAGACCCGAGTTGAATCTTTAGTTAAATTTTTTCTTTTTTTAAAAAAACTAGTTCATAAAAACTAATTTGAAAAAATGACTTTAGTCTTTTTACACATCTACACATCAATAAGAAGTACATAAAAGCAAAAAATTTAGATGTGGAAGAGGCAATGATAGATATAATTTAAAAGGAAAAAATAAAAACCAGATGGTTACCAAACAAACCTAAACAATCAGTATAATTTCCACAGCGTCAATTTTCACAATCTTTTAACCAAAAGGATATATAAAAAAAATTTATCAACTCATTAATTTGAATTAAAAAAAAAAGCTTTCTATAAAAATGAATTTGACCAATGCAAAAAATCAATCATAGAATAGTTTTGCCAAGATTCATATATTTCAACACAAAAATTAGTTCTAATATCATTTTTGTCTAATGTTTTATCAATTTCGTACTATATATGTGTGTGTTATATAATATATTTTTAACCATGTTTGAAGCAAGAAGTTAGGATGTTATAATTGTAATATTCTAATAAGTTAATGTCTAAATTACAACATTTACTTAAATTTAGGGTCCAATTCCATAAAAACGAAGGGTTGACTTCAAATCCGTACAGTTGTGCTTCAAATTTTTGTTTGATTAACTAAATCACAAAGTTCAATATATAAGATTATTTTTTTTATACAATTAAAATCGGGAGATTTGAACTTAAACCCGTAGTTATTAACACACTCTTATACCAATTGAGTTATGTTCTTAGTTTGACAATATCAGACTAATTATCACCTTAATTAGTAATTAATTTGAATTTTTTTGGATTTTTCACTAGATGCATTACAATTCTTGTTACTCACTCAATACCCTAATACTATTTTTGCGTGTGTTGATTAATGATAATAATATTACTAACAACAATTTGTCTTCTTAAAAAAAACTTATAAATATTTTTGCATGGATTTAGGCATTTTATGTTACATTCAAGATTTCTTCTTAAGCACTAGTTTGTTCTTGAAATCTAGTTTTACGTGTAGAGTGATAAATTGATCGAAAATTAAAAATTGACCACTTAATTCTGATAAAAATCTTCACGATAGAAATCAAATAGTTACACATAGCGGACTTTTGAGTAAACTCTATTACTAGTTTAGTTGTAAAGAGAATGAGTGTTTCAATTGGTGAAATAAAAATTAGGGTAACTAAATTCAATCAATGGAGCAATAAGGATGAAAATGAATTTTAATAATTGAAAATATTTTGATACTAATTAGGCATTTTACAAGAAAACAAAAAAGTTAAAATTAGAGTTTTGCTAATGTTGAATAATTACTTCAAACATTTTTCAAAATTAACATTAATTTTTTTATAGAATAAACTATGAGATGATATTCTTCTTCCAAAATTATGAATTTGTAAACAATAATCTCATGCAAAATGAAAAAAAAAAAAACCCACTTTCTGAATTAGGGTTCTACCTTTCAAACTTGTAATTACAGCTAAAATTATTCCAAATATTTCATCAATCATTTAAAAATTTACAAACATTATTGTTATTGTTTAGTGAATTCGTTTAGTAATATTTTTGTCTTTCATTTTTAAAAAATTTGAAAATGTGTTTATTTTCTCCAATCTTCTTTATAGTTATTTTTTTTCGAACATTTTTAACCTAATTTCAAAAATTAAAGTAAGGTTTAGTTAAAAATGTGAAAACTGATACTAAAGAGATAGTAAGAAACGAACATAAACTTCAAAAATAGACAACTTAAAATGAAATTATTATCGAAAAAATCACCCGCAAGCAAAATGTAAACATTCTTCAAAATCCAACAAAAAAAAGTGAAATGTGTAAAAGGAAAAAAAAAGGGAAAAAAAAAAAAAACAAACAAACCTGGGAAACCTAGAGCCAAGAATCTCCTTCTGTCCATATTTCCGCCATGTGAAGCCGTCGTCGGGCGGCAGCTCTGTGTTTCCGATGCGCGGCGCTGCTACCCTCACCGTCCTCTTCTCCGTATTATCTTTTCTGTTCAAAGCCATTTCATGTCAACACACAAATCTTCTATATTAGTTCAATACACAAACATAATTTAATGTCCAACTTTTAGTATAAAAAATTAAATAAGCTTATAAATATTACTTTAACCTATAGTTTTAAGTTTTATTTTATTTTATTTTTTACTTTTCTGGATATTTTAAAAACAGAAAGTTTTGAAAGCATGTCCCGTTTGATTTGTGATCCTAAAATTATTTTGAAAAACAAAAAAAAAAAAATCTTATTTTTCACTTTATTTGTAAACACGTTTGTTTCTAATTTAAAATTTTGAAGTTTGTGTTCAAAATTCAAAATTTGTGTTTAAGGTTGCGAATTTGAAAATACAAGTGTATAACTCATGTTCACAATTCCTAAAAACAAAATATAAAAACAAAAAAAATGACAATTTATTGTTTTAAAAAATAGGTTATTTCAAGTGTTATTTTTATAATTTTTTTTTTAAAAAAACATGTCTACTAAACACGTTTTAATTATTTTCTTTGTATTTTTTGTTTTTGAAAACATAGAAACGATAATGAGTCGAGGACCAAACGAGACCTAAAGTAGATGCGTTTTATAATATTTATAAATATAGAAATTTATGAATAAAAGTAATGTTTATTAACTTAATTTCAAAACTTAAAAACAAGAAAATTCAAGCTTCATTCGATAATAATTTGGTTTATATTTTTAGTTTTCTTTAAAAAGTTAAGCTTATAAACACTAATATATTGATTTGTTTCTTTTATTATTTATTTTTAGGATTCTTAAAAGATCGAGCAAAATTTTAAGTGTTTCAGTTAAAAATGATGAACATCAATGGTAAAATAGTTATAATAAAACCAAACACAAATTTCTTTTTAAAAAAGATAATTATCAAAAGAAACCCTAATTTTTTTTTTTTTAACTTTTTGAAATTTAGATAAAACTAGACAAGTTTTGAAAATCAAAAAACTTTAAACTAAATAGATATCGACCAGTAAAATAAATATAACTTAACTGACATATGGTTAAAGATATTAACGATTACGAAAATTAAACAATTTAATCAAAAGATGAACAAAGTGAAAAAAGGAAAAAAGAATGATTATCTTGTCTTACATTGTTCACTTTTTATACTTAACTTCGTGGAAAAACCTATCTAATCCTTCCCTTTCCTATGCTTTACCAAACCCAATTCCATCCACTTTAGACATTTTATTTTATTTTATTTTAATTTTGAAGTTTTAGGTTAAATTACCCACTTTGGTTGTTGTGGTTAAAATTTAGTTTAATTACACCTCAAAAGCAATTATTAATTTGACACTTTACTACATATGTCTTCCCACTCTTTGCTTGGCATTAAAACTAATGCAATTACTTCATCATATAATTATCTAAAAAAATAAAATAAGAGTGCATTGTTATTAAAATAAAAATAAAAATGGTAAAAAAAAGATATATTTTTTGTTCCTAAACTTAGGGTTTAGTTTCAATTTGGTCAATAAATTTTAAAATATTACGCATCTAGTTATTAAGTTTAAATTTTAAACTTAACATAATGCTGAAACATTTTAAGGTTCCAAAAGATTAATTTTCAAAATTAGGTTGACGTGAAATTACCATTTCAAAAGTCGAATAAAAATAAGAAAATTCAAGTTAACCCTAAAATTCAGAACTCGTGGCACAATCATGCTGCATAAGTTTAACCATAAAAAGTCAATACCGTCTTCGTGCTTTTGTTGACGACGAGGAAGAAGAAGAAGAAAAACCCATTGCCATAAGCTTCCCAGAATCCTCCACAGGCGCCGGAACCGCCAGAACTGCAGACGGTGGTGGTGGCGATTTCATCTGCATTTGCGCCAACTCCATAGCTTGAGAGCAAGTAGATCTCAACCAGTCCTCCAACCCCGTCCCCACCACCTCGCCTTGCACCGGGGTGAGAGGTGGTGGTTCATGGGTCATCAGGCGGTCCTTGGCGGCGGAAAAAACACCCAAAATCTCATCACAAGATCGAGCCATGAAATGGGATTGATCAGAAATATTAATATTATTATCCCCCAAATTTAAAATATTGAATTCGAATTGCCTTGCTAAAGAACACCCACGAAGAATCAAAGAAATGGCTTCTTCCATGGCAAAGAAGTTTGAAGCTTTTATAACACCCCCCCCAAAAAAAAATGTATATATATGTATTGATGGTATGAAAAATTTTATAACCCAAAGTTTTATTTTAATTTGGTTTTGATTGAAATAAAATAACATGTTTGTTGTATACGGTACAGAAAAAGAAAAAATATAAAAGGAGGGAGCAATTGGGAAAAGAAAAAAAGAAGAGGGACTTGGTCATGGTCATTGGTCAAAGTAGAATTTCAACAAAATTTAGGGGTTGGGTCTAGAGGAAGACTTTGGGCTTCTTCTTCTTCTTCTTCCCATTGAAAACACAACAAATGAATAATTTATTTTTTTTGATGGGAATATAATTTAGACCAAAGACCATGTAAGAATAAGAAGGAATTATGGGGGCTTTATTTTTTAAAAATAAAAATAAAAAAAATAAAATATATAGTCTTTTTTATTTTCCCTTTTTTTACTTTGATTTCAATTAAATTTGTATTATTGGGTGTCTTTATTTTTTATTATTTTTATTCTTTTTTTTGTGGGGGGGGGGGGGGGGGGGGGGATAGGGAATTGGTAAAACTAACTACTATTCTTCTCTTGTTAATAGGTTGATTTCTGCTTCTTTTCACAACCTTCGATTTGTGTTTTTTGTTTTTGTTAATATTATTTTCTCTCTCTCTTACGTGGCAAAGTATTTGCATTTATCTTACGTCAACGTGTGAGAAGGGAAAGATACCTGATTTGGCATATCCACTCTTCTTCAAACCCTAAACCATATTTTTGTATTTACATTGTAATACTTCCCTATTTTTCATTATTATATCTTACTATTAACTCTACCATTAATTCTTTCTACTACGATATTTACTCTTTTCTAACTAATATTTTGTACAAATTTCGATCAAAATATCGATTTCGAAAGATATTTATTTTAGAATAATTATTTTCAAAAACAAATAAACATAATTTTATGATTTTAATAGGGTTGTTTTTTAAATACAACAAAATGAACCAAAATATTTATAACTATAGCAAAAATTTTTAATCTATATTGATGATACACATTGATAGACTTCTATCAACGTCTATTAGTGACATTTTTTTTATCAGTGTCGTAAAATTGATAGACACTAATAGAAACGTATCGTTGTTTATCATTGATAGATTCTAAAATTTTGCTATATTTATAAATATTTTCAACAGTTTTGTTATTTACAATAATTTTCCATTTTAATATAATAAACATGTCGATTATTTATGTTATATTTATATTAGTGATATTTTGATGTTTATTTTCTATGTTGGATCTTTTCACCATATAATAGAAAAATGGATTCACTAATGTCGATGTTGAATCCATTGAAATGTGTGATTAAATATCAATATGTCAAAGGAAAGGAGCGTCTTGGTTACATGTATTTACTATTTTATGTACTCAAACTAAAATAGTATGTATTCTAAACACAAATTATTATAATTCAAACTAAAATAATATAACACTCTAAACATAGACTATTATAACTTAGAAACTCTATAATAATAACCATCAATTATAATAATCAACTTAACGCCTCAAACAATTAATAACTATTTGGATATATATTTAAAATTTGCTTTATTCTCAAATAATCGATTGGATTCATGCTCAAAACAAATATTTATATTTTTTCAAGTACAAATAGAATCTATAAAAAATACAGGCTAAAAGTTATCATAAATTTTTGAAAATTCGAAAAACCTCCAAAAATGCGTTTTTGAAAATTTATGACATATTTTTCTTTCTTCCTCACTTTGATTTGACAATCTACTTTTTTCTTTAGAGCAATTTTTCACTATATATGTCTTGAATTATTCAATACATATTAGCTAGAGAAATGTTACTACGTTCTCTTTCTTTTTAAAAGTTTTACGTTGTCTCTCTTTGTATTGAAGTTATTCTACCTATACAATGTTTTTTCATACCATTAGATACACGAGACAATGTTTTCACCTAAATGTGCTTTGAACCAACCTTGCATGAAGTTGTTAGGTTTTAAGAGTGATCATATGGCTATTAAAGATATTGTGTTTCCCTTTCTTTAGGCAGCTAAAGTAGATAGTCAATGAGTATAATTGGGTTCAAGGACATAACAATGGATTTAACATTGAAATTTCTAGGTTATTATTTGAGATTCCTTCAATATTAAGTTAGATTAAGTATATAAAGAGTCAAACTTTTGTGTGGGAAATTGTGTGTTAGCATTTGCAACTTTTGATGACTTTTTTTCCCCTCCTTTTGGAAATAAAGTTTGTGGAGAAAAGGCTAATTGAAACAACCAGAAATTGTACATATATTGGGATTTAATTTATGGTGTGTTTTGTTAGGGTCTCATGCATGTGTGAGTTTTTTTCTTAAAGCTTTCTTGGAGGGCATTTAGGTCATTAAATTATATGTTATTGTGAAGGGTAAAATTGTCAATCAATTAATACTTTTTTGGTTAATTTATAAAGCTTTATATTGTTGATGAAAAATATTTAGTCCTTAAGGACACCCAAGTTTTGGAAAGGGTGAGAAGTTAGACAAATGTGGCATTTTGACATTCTCACCGCGCACCACCGTCCAGTGTGGTGTAGAATAATATTTTATTTTTCTTCTTTTTTTAAATAAAATAAACACAACCCATTCCCGTTCAACATACGCTATTTTGACTACACGTGGCAACACCACGTTCATCCAAAGCTATGGCTGAAACGGTTACTCCTCCACTCTATATAAACCCATCATTTTCCCCTCATTGAATCATCCCATTTCACAAGTTCTCTTTAACACTTTCTCTATTCTCTCTATTTTTTGTCCAAAAGAAATTCTCTCTTCTTAAAAAGGAAACAAAATTACTTTCTACGCAATTCAAGCAAGTCTATCCATAGTCTCAGTTTTTCGATCGATTGAGGTGCAGCTTCGATCAACGTCTGACCGTTTTATCCTGGAGACAACGTGGCAATACTGACTGTTTGCATACTGAGCAGAGCTGCGAAACGTCTTAAAAAGAGCGTGATCCGCGAATTAGCACTTCTACTAACCTGTTTTTGTTTTACAGTTAATCCGACATTTCAGTCTCACTGTCCAACAACAACGTTCCACCAACCGTGCTTCAACAATTTTAAAACGAATCGACCTACAACGTGATGGTCAATTCAAACCATACCAATTTTCTCACCTCTGATCTCAACAGTTTGTTCCAGTTCGAAGGAGCACACTTCAAATGGTGAAAACAGAGAATGTTGTTTTTGTTAAGAAAGTTGTTGCAGCATGCACCACCGAAAAGCTAGAAGTCCCTAAAACTAATCCAACCCAATAGCAACTCAACATTTTTTAAGCATGGAAGGGAAATGACTTTATATGTAAAAATCTCATTTTAAACAGTTTGACTAACAAATTATATGATTATTACAATACCAAGTTCACGACGAAAGAAGTTTGGGATGTCCTACAAAAGAAATACGATACCGAAGAGGCTGGTTTTAAGAAGTATGCAGTCAGTAGATACTTGCGGTACCAGATGACGGATGACAGATCTGTAGAGGCTCAATCGCATGAATTGCAGAAAATTGTCCATAAAATAATAAGTGAAGATATGACTTTAGATGAACAATTTCAAGTTGTTGTTGTTATTGATAAGTTACTTCCTTTGTGGAAGCAATTTAAAAACACCATAAGGCATAAGAAAAAAGAGTTCTCCCTGGAAAGTTTGATAACTTGCTTGAGGATTGAGGAGGAAGTCCAAAAATATTATGAGAAGAATGAGGTGAACACCATTGCCAAAAGAAGTTCCACTGTCGTTTTGAAGCCAAAGGAGAACAAGATGAAAGTCCAGAACCGAGGTCCCAACAATCAGAGAAACCAGAATAATCAGAAACCTCAATCCAGAAGTACGATACAAATTATTTGCTACAATTGTAATAAGTCGAGACATTTAGCTAGGAATTGTAGGAACATGAATCGACATGCTGGGTAGGTGAACCTGGCTGAAGCATAACTTTGTGCCATGATCACAGAAATAAATGTGATCGAGGATTCTGAAGGTTGGTGGCTAGACATTGGCGCCACACGTCATGTCTGTCACGACCTTAGTCTCTTTAAAAAATATAATGAAACTAAGAATGAAAAAATACTTCTGGGGGAACACCACACAACAAACTTTGTTAGAATCGAAGAAGTGGAATTGAAGTTCACCTCTGGAAAGACGATCATTCTGAAGGAATTCCTGCACACTCCATAGATAAAGAAGAATCTAGTATCGGACCATCTCCTCAACAAGGTGGACTTCACTCAGACTATAGGAGCAAATTTGTTTACTCTTACAAAAACACAATGTCTTTGTGGAGAAGAGTTATGCAACAGATGAGATGTTCAAATTGAATCTTGAAATAAATAAACAAAGTCTTCTGCTTACATGTTGTCTTCTTTTAATACTTGACATGTTAGGCTCTGTAATGTTAATAAACGAATAATTAGCAACGTGTGTAGGTTGAACATGGTTCCTAAGTTATCAATAAAAAATTTGATAAGTGTGAATATTGTAGTCAAGCTAAAATAACTAAGACTTCACATAAATCTGTAATTAGGAATTATGAGCCTCTAGATTTAATTCATTCTGATTTATGTAAATTTGATGGTATCTTGACTAGAAATAGTAAAAAATATTTTATAACTTTTATTGATGACTTTTTTTTATTATATTTTAATTTATATGTTGAAAAATAAAAGTGATGCACTTGACATGTTTAAGTTGTTCATAACCGAAATAGAAAACTAGTTTAATCGAAAAATTAAAAAACTTCGTAGTGAAAGGGGAACTGAATATGATTCAGTAGCCTTTAGCAACTTTTATAACACACATGGAATAGTACATGAAAAGATAGCACCGTATTCTCCTGAAATGAATGGTAAAATTGAAAGAAAAAATAGAAATCTACTTGAATTAGTAGTTGCTATTTTACTTGATTCAGGAGTTGCACCATACTGGTGGAATGAAATTATTCAAACACTGTGTTATGTTTTTAATAGAATTTCAGAATCTAAGAATACGTCACCTTACGAAGTCTTTAAGAATAAAAAACCAAACTTGTCATACTTCAGAACTTAGGGTTGTCTCGCCTTTGTTAGGATTCCATATCCTAAAAGAAAAAAGCTTGCTAGTAGAGCTTATGAGTGTGTCTTTATTAGATATGCAATCAATAGTAAAGCCTATAGGTGCTATGACTTAGTACACCAAGTAATTATAGAATCAAATGATGTTGATTTTTTTTAGGACAAATTTCCTTTCAAATCTAGAACTAGTGGAGACTTGAGCTCTAATAGTCTAACTAATGAGGGCTCAAGTTCCAGTGATCTACCTTTAGTTGGAACTCAAAATTCAAGTGAGAAAGTAGATCTTGAGCCTAGAAAAAGCAAGAGAATCTGAACCCTTAAAGACTTTGGAGAGGACTTTGAAACCTAAAACATAGAAGAAGATCCTAAAGATCTAACAGAAGTCCTATCCTCAGTAGATGCCAACTTATGACAAGAAGCTATTAACAATGAAGTGGACTCTCTTGAGTCAAATAGGATTTGGCACTTAGTAGACCTATCCCCTGGTTGCAAAGCCATATGATGCAAATGAGTTCTAAGGAAGAAACTCAAACCTTACAGTAGACAAATACAAGACTAGACTCGTAGCTAAAGGTTTTAGACAAAGAGAAATCATAGACTTTTTTGATACCTTCTCTCCAGTGACTAGAATCACCTCAATTAAAGTGTTGATGTCTATAACAATCCTTAATAATCTCTTAATACATCAAATGGATGTCAAAACCGCTTTTATAAATGGTGAATTAGAAGAAGAGATTTATATGGAACAACTTGAAGTCTTCATAGTTCATGGTCTAGAAAACAAAGTTTGTGAATTAGATAAATCTCACTATGGACTAAATCAAGCTCCTAAACATGAGAAATTTGATGATCTTCTCATTTCCAAAGGATTCAAAGTTAACGAAAGTGTCAAATGCATATACTATAAGTATGAAAATAGCCTATTCACTATTATATGTTTATACGTAGATGATATGTTAATCTATGGGTCAAACATGCACGTCATAATTGATGTAAAATCAATGTTGAGTGCAAATTTGACATGAAAGATTTAGGAGAAGCTAATGTAATCTATCTTAGGTCTAAAAATCACTAGGTCTTAAAATGGACTTTCTTTGTATCAATCTCACTATATAGAAAAGATTCTAAAGAAGTAAATAATTATTTTGATAGTAAACATGCATGCACTCCTCATGATTCTAGTGTAAAATTGTTCAAGAACACTGGTCGCAGTGTTAACCAATCTCAGTATGCGAGCATCATCAGCAGTCTTAGATATGCCGTTGATTACACTAGAATGTAGGTTTATAAGCAGACCTAGTATAGAGCATTGAAACTCTATAGAGAGAGTCATGAGATACTTAAAGAAAACTCAAAACCTAGGATTACATTATCAAAAGTTTCTCGATGTCCTAAAAGGTTACAGCGATGCTGATTGAAACTCCCTCTTCGATGACTCTAATGCTTCCAGTGGCTATATATTCAATATAGCAGGTGGAGCTGTTGAATGAAAATTCAAGAAACAGACTATTCTAACCCAGTCAACGATGGAGTCCGAGATGATAGCACTAGCAACAACTAGTGAAGAATCAAGCTGGCTTCGAAGCTTGCTATCTGAGATTCCTATATGGAATAAATCGGTACCAACCATACTGATCCATTACAATAGTACTGCAGCAATCGCAAAAATTCAGAACCGTTATTACAACGGCAAGAGACAAAAAATACGTCGTAAGCACAGTACCATTAGAGAGTTTCTCACTACTGGTGCAATTATAGTGGATTACATACGAACTGATGAAAATTTGACAGATTCTTTGACGAAAGGACTGATCATAGAGAAGATTTTTAAGACCTCAGAAAGAATGAGACTCGAGCCTGTAGAAAAATGAATCACTAGTGAGGTAAAACCAACTTGTAGACTGGAGATTCCAAGAAACAAGTTCAAAGGGTAATAACTGATCACAAGTGGTATGGAGAGAATCATGCTAGAATATTTAGGAGCTTCATTCTTATGATTGGCATGATATCCTGAAGCGAATGAAAAGGTTGAACATCGTTTTTAATGAGATATATACTTGATGTCAAGTGGAGTACCTAGCTACAGGAGTACTCTTGATAGACTCACATTTGTGGATGTGGAAGTGATGGCCGTTTCTTATAAAATTTTAGGCAAATTCTCTAGAGCCTCTACTAAACTTGGATAGACGTGCTAGGCCTTAAAGCATGAACTTTTTAGCAATACACTTGAATAATGATGTGTGTAAGATGTTGTTAGAGATGGAGTTCAAAACCAAGAGTTACTCTATCATATTCTAAATCATCTTCACTACGTAAAGGTTCAAGTCGACAGACACCTTTGCTTATGCACAGTATTATATAGATTGACACTACTCGATGAAAATGTTTTTTAAATTTTCAAGTGGGGGACTATTAGTAAAAAAGTTTCAAGTGGGGGATTGTTGATAAAAAATATTTACAAAGAAAAAGATCAGAAAAAATATTTTTTTTATTCCAATTGTTGTTGTCCCACATTGATAGGTTTGCAAGGTGATTCCACCTTCATATACCCATCCCTCTAGTTTTGGGTTTGCGTCCTAAGGGCACCCAAGTTTTGGAAGGGGTGAGGAGTTAGACAAATATGACTTGTCGATATTTTCACATGTGTGTGTCGCTGCCGTCCGTTCGGTCTATTTTAACCTTAAAACTCTTATTTAATTAAACCATTTAAATCATACCTCAAACCTAGATGAATATATCTAAGTTTCACCTTCGTTTAAAATTGTGTTTCAATTGTGTTAGAAAGATTTTTCACACATCGAAAGCTACAACCGGTTTCACTATGATATGTATTTAATGTAGTTTTTTTAGACAAGTATTTTATGTGGTTTGTTAACTTAAAAAAATGTTGAAGAAAATTATAGTTTTATTATATATATTATGATGATAGATGTCCCATTATTGTACATGCTTAGTGTTCAATGTCATATGACTTGTAAACATTGACACATATGTTAGCCATGTGTCATTCATATATCCATGGTTAGTGTCCAAGTGACATCTGGTGGGCATTGTAAGAAACACACACATTGGTGAGAAATCCAAACAAATTGGAGAAAGTGGGGGATTTTGAAAATTTTTATATTTTATATTTTATATTTGTTTTATTTTATTTTATTTATTTGTTATTTTATTTTAATATTATTTTTCTCGATATTCGTATTTTCGTTGTGCTTCATTTTTCACAACACGATATCAGTACGAGCTCCAACTGTCTCCTACGTCAAAGGTAGATCCTAAAGGTTGGTCGATTTTTCTTTCACTTTATTATAATTAATAAAATAAATGTTATTTTGCATTTGATATATATTAAATTTCTAATATAATTGTAATATTTAATGATAGTGTTACCATGGCAAAACTAGAATTTACGACATTTCACATTATTCAGTAGCAATTACTTGCCATGGGTTCTTGATGTTGAGATGCATCTCGATGTCATGAATCTTAGAGATACAATTAAGAGAGAAAATGCAACAACCAATCAAGAAAAGGTGAAAGCTATGATTTTCCTTCGTCATCGCATTCATGAGGATTTGAAATCAGAATATTTAACAGTAAAAGATCCTTATATGTTGTGGAATAAACTGAAAGAAATGTGTGATCATTTAAAATTAGTTTATCTTCCTCAAACTCGTTATGATTGAATGCATTTGAGACTACAAGATTTTAGATCAGTAAGTGATTACAATTATGAACTATTTAGAATTAGTTCAAAATTGTTGTTATGCGGAGAAAAATTATTGATGCGGACATGTTAGAAAAGACATCCTCTAGCTACTTTTTATATATCGAGTATGCTCCTACAGCAGCAATATCAAGAGAAAGGTTTTAAAAAAAATATTTCGAACTCATCTCATGTCTTTTTGTTGCAAAACAAAATAACCAGTTTGTTGATGAAAAACCACGGATCCCGACCAACTAGAGAACAACACCATTTTCTAAAGCGAATGTTTTGTAAATTTTAATCGTGGACGGGGACGTGGTCGTAGCCGTGGTCGAGGTAGAGATCGTGGCAGAGGAAGAAACAATTATTATTTTCGTGGTGGTCGTTCTAATAATCCAAATTTCAAAAGAACCACATGGAATGATGATCATAAAGGGAAAGCTCCACAAATAAAAATACAATAGATGATGAGGAAGTTTGCTACCGATGTGGTATGACTGAACATTGACCACGTGTTTGTCGAACCTCGAAACACTTAGTTGATTTATATCAAGCCTCCCTAGAGAAGAAAAAAGGAAAAAACGCATAAGAAAATTGTGCCTATCAAGATAATAATATATTAGATCCATCATATCTGACTAATCTGGATTTGGCAAATTTCTTTGAATCTCTTGAAGAGAAGATCGACACAGTTGATGGAACAACAATCGTTTCTTTTGATTTTCAAAATATCTACAATAATAATGCTATTATTTTATTATTTATCTTCATGTTTTGTTTTTGTTAATATTAACTTTTGTACATTCCAAGTGTTGTTTTACTTAATGTAATTATTTTCTTTTAATGAAGAAAGATGCATCATTTTCATACATTGGGTGATTCAATAATGAGCAAAGAAGATCTATGTCTGGCAGACAGTGCAACTACACACATAATACTTACAAGTAAAAAATATTTTTTCAAATTAACAATGTTAAATGAAAAAATAAATACAATATCAGGTTCTGCAAACCTGATTGAAAGCTTTGGAAAAGCATATGTCATTTTGCTTAGATGAACAAAATTTACTATTGACAATGCATTTTTCTCTAGTCAATCAAAGAGAAATCTACTGAATTTTAAAGATATACGTTGTAATAGTTATCATATTGAGACTGATAGAAAAAATAAGATAAAATTTCTTTATATCATCTCTATTGTCTCAAATGAAAAACGTATATAAAAAAATTGGTATGCTTTATCTTCAAGATTTGTAACGCCCCGGATTTTTAAACCTTAACCCAAGGTCGTTACTTAAGTAAAAATCATTAAATTCATTGTAAAAGACAAAGACAAAACAAAAAAAAA
>JBBPDJ010000002.1:8201800-8220500 GCA_037974625.1 Cucumis cinereus | reverse complement strand
TTTCTTCCTTAAATAAAATCAATTTCCTCTTTTCTTTTCCCCAATCACAAACAAACCAACCACAACCAAAATAATAATAATAAAAAATACAATAAACATCCCAAAATCATAAATTACCTTAAAAAAATAATTTGGGATGTTACAAATATTATATTATACTCATATACGAGTAATTGAAACATATGAAACAATGAACCAGAAGTTCATGAATCCAGATATATTTGCTATTTGACATGATAGATTAGGTCATCCGAGGTCCATATTGATGAGAAGAATTATTGAGAATTTCAATGGACACCCATTAAAGAACCAAAGATTCTTCAATCTAATGAATTATCATGCGGTGCTTGCTCTCAAGGTATATTAATAGGTGATATATGTGGACCTATTAACCCACCAAGTGGACCATTTAAGTGCTTCATGGTCTTCATAGACGCATCCAGCAGATGGTCACAAGTGTGCTTATTATCAAGTTAAAATATTGCATTTGCAAGATTACTTGCTCAAATAATTAAGTTAAGAGCATAATTTTCTGATTATACAATTAAGTTGATTCGTCTTGATAATGCTGGTGAATTTACATCCCAAATATTTGATAATTATTGTATGTCAATTTGGATAAATATTGAATATCATGTAGCTCATGTTTATACACTAAATAGTTTAACAGAATCATTTATAAAGTGTTTGCAATTAATTGCTAGACCATTGCTTATGAGCGCTAAGCTTCCTACATCTGTATGGGAACATGTTATTTTGCATGTTGCATCACTTGTGCGTGTTAGGCTCAGCTTATCAAAAGTACTCGCCATTACAATTAGCATATGGTCATTTGCCAAATATTTTTCATTTGAGAACTTTTGGGTGTGCAGTATATGTTCCAATAGCTCCACCACAACGCAATAAAATGGATCCTTAAAGGAGGTTAGGGATATATGTTGGATTTGATTTCTCATCAATTATTAAATATCTTGAACCACTGACGAGTGATATATTTACTGCATAATTTGATGATTTTCATTTTAATAAACAAATTTTCCAACATTAGGGGTAGAAATTTAGAAGTTGGAAAAAGAAATTACATGAAATGTATCATTATTGCCTCATTTAAATCCTCGTACAGATTAATGTGAACTTGAAGTTTAAAAAATGATTCATGTGCAAAATATAGCAAATATGTTACCACATGCATTTGTAGATGCAAAGAAAGTAACTAAGTCACATATACTAGCTGCAAATTCTCATAAAAAATTGATATCCCGATACAATAATTTGTAATTAATGAATCTGGAGCACGCCAGAAACATGGTAGACTAGTAGGTTCCACAGATAAAAATCCTCGAAAAAGAAACGGAGTCAATAATTCGATTAAGGATATCGATGTTCTATAAGAAATCCAAAATTTGACTTCTGACAAGAATATCGAAGAAGTAAAACAACTGAGGATAATAATGAGATTTCGATAAACTATGTCATGACAAGAAAAAGATGGAACCGATCTAATGTAGTTATTGATAACATTTTTGCCTATAATGTCGCTCTTGATATTATATGTAAAAATGAGGATCCCAAACCAAAATCTGTTGTAGAATGTCGACAAAGGAAAGATTGGTCTTTGTGGAAAGAAACAATTGAGGTAGAATTAAGCTCACATTAAAAACGTCAAGTTTTTGAACCAGTAGTCCAAACATCAGAAGGTGTCAAACTTGTGGAATACAAATGAGTATTTGTGAGAAAAAGAAATGCAAATAATGAGAACACAAGATATAAAACAAGATAAGTTGCACAAGGTTTTCACAAAGACCTGGTATTGATTATGAGGAGACATTCTCTAGTGGTGGATGCCATGACATTAAGATTTTTGATTGGCTTGATTGTGTATGAAAATCTGAACATGCATCTTACTGATATAGTCACAAGATATTTATATGAAAGTCTTAGAAGGATTTAAAAAACCTGAAACATATAAATCAAGTTTCTTATAACTATATTCAATAAAGTTACAGAGATCACTATATGTCCATGTGTTGCTATACAGAAATCACAGTCAGGATTTGCAATTATAGTTGTATATGTTGATGATTTAAATATAATTGGATTCTTGAAAAGCTTTCAAAGGCTATAGAATACCTCAAGAAAGAATTCGAGATGAAATATCTCGAAAAAACAAAATTTTACCCTGGCTTGTAAATTAAGCATTTAGCAGATGAGATATTTGTTCATCAGTCAACTTATACAAAAAAAAGTTTTGAAAAGATTTTATATGGATAAAGCACATCCATTAAACATTTCAATGCAAGTTCGTTCACTAGATGTGAAGAAAGATAAATTTTGACCTTGAGATGATAATGAAGAACTTCTTCGTCCAGAAGTACCATATCTTAGTGCAATTGGTGCACTTATGTATCTTGCTAATAATAGAAGACCAGATATTGGATTTTTAGTAAATTTATTAGCTAGATATAATTTCTTTTCAACAAAAAGACATTGGAATTGAATTAAGCATATAATTCGTTATCTCCGAGAAACGATCGATATGAGTTTGTTTTATTCAAATAAATCAAATTTTGACTTAGTTAGTTTTGCAAATTCATGATATTTATCTAATCAACGTAAAACTAGACCTCAAACATGTTATCTATTCACATGTGGAATAACTGTTATATCATGACGATCAATGAAACAGACCATTATCGTCACTTTATCAAATCATGTTGAAATTCTTACAATGCACGAGACGAGTCGAGAATGCGTATGACTAAGATCAATGACTCAGCATATTCGTGGAACATATGACTTATCTTCTAGTGAAAATCTTTCAACAATATTATACGAAGACAACACAACATGTATAGCTCAAATCAAAGGAGATTATATTAAATATGATAGAACAAAACATATTTCACCAAAGTTTTTCTACAACCATGATCTTGAAGAAAATAACGACATCATAGTACAACAAATTTGTTCAAAGGACAATCTGATAGACTTATTTACAAAATCATTACCTATCGCAACCTTTGAAAAATTGGTGCACAACATTGGAATACGACGACTCAGAGATCATATGTAATGTTTCTATGAGGGGGAGTAAATTGTTTTTTTTTTTTTTTTGTGTAAGTATATAAATTATATGAAATATATACTCTTTTTCCTTTACTAGAATTTTTTTTCCATTAGATTTTTTTCTAGTAAGGTTTTAACGAGACATATTCTACATACGTAATGAATATCTAAGAGGAAATATTATAAATATTATTGTATATGATTAGTCTTCAATGCCACATGACTTGTAAACATCGACACTTATGTTAACCATGTGTCATCCATATATTCTTGGTTAGTGTCCATATAAACCACTTCATGCATGTCAAATTGTTTTTAAATAGTGACATTTGGTGGACATTGTAAGAAACACACACATTGGTGAGAAATCCAAACTAATTGAAGAAAGTGGAGTATTTTGAATTTTTTTTATATATTTTATATTTTATTTTATTTATTTTTTATTTTAATATAATTTTTTTCGATATCCGTGTTTTCGTTTTGCTTCATTTCTTACAACAAGTTTGTTTTATTTAATTTTAGGGCATGCTTTTTTTCCCTATATTATATCTTTAGGTTAGAAAACACTTAATTCTTAATTTTTTTGTGAAAGTAACAATTTTTATTCTCTGAACTTTGATTTTTAACTATTAGCCTATGTATATTTTCAATTTTTAACAGCTTAGATCACGTTTGATAACTTATTTATTCTATGTTTTTTGTTTTTTATTTTTAGTTTTTTAAAAATGGGTGTGTTTGATAACTAATTCATATTTTCGTTTTTAAAACAAGATATTTGGAAAACTGAAAATGACAAAAAGAAGGTCTTTGTTTTTAAATTAGTTACCAAGCATATATGATTTTTGTTTTTAATAAACCCAAATTTCAAAACAAAATTTAAAAAATAGAAAAAACAAAAACAAAAAACTGAAATAGTTACAAAATGAGGTCTTAGTCATTGAACTTTAGTATGTAATTATATTTATTCATTGTACTTTCAAATTTATAAAAACAATTAGTCAGTAACGTAAACAAACTCATAAGAATTAGATGTGATCAATTTTTATTCATCTAAAATGTAGACTTTATATTTTATAAAACTATCAAGACTCTAATTAGTTTATCGATTTATTAATAATGCAATCATTAAATCGTAATCTTAATTTCTATGATAGAGACTAATTAAAGCATTACAAATTTTAAAGTACATGAACTAAATTCTTACATAGTAGCTAAAGACTAAATTGTTACAAAAAAATTGAAAGTATACAAATACTAAAACGTTGCAAGCCAATGTTCATAGACTAAATTATTATTTCTATGAAAATTTAGGGATTAAAAGTTATTTTAACCAATCTTTTGTGATTATCGGTAAAAAAACACGTGCATATGCTTGTGAAGTCTTGTAGTTTATATCTAAAATATAAATTTTTAGTCATTTTTACTGATTAAATAAATAAAATATTTATACTTTAATTTGATTTATCATATTCCTTTTCATAGTTAGAAAGTGTAACAATTTTTTATTTCATATTATTATTTTTTTCTTAAACAAATTCTTTTGTTAATAACTATTAAATGGAATCAAAATCAATAATATGTTGCTTATATTTTTGTTGGCTTTTTGGTCCTCAATCTCAAATTAATTAATTAATTAATTAATTAATGTTTTGATGATAACGAGCTCAAATTAATTTATTAACAATTCTAGTGCTTGGTGAGTCTATTACGTAGAGATAGAAATTATGAATCTAACACAATTTGAATTGCGCAAATTAAAGTTTAAACGAAGAAGTTATAGTCAAAACAAGCTTAACGAAAAAATACCCGAGGCAGTGATGCGGCGGCTAAATCATCAAATTGGATTCAATTAGTGAGTGTCATGTGGAGCTTATGAAGGAAAAACACATGGTTAATTATTTGGATTGGTTTTTTTTTAAAAAAAAAGATATAAATTTAATATTATTTTAAAAGGAAAATAATTTTAATATTATTTTATGTTTGTGTCTAACGGTTAGATTTTAACATATGGTAGACTTTTGTTTTTTGTTGGATTTTAAAAGAAATGAATTTTAAAGACATATATTATTATATTATTATTTTTGTTTGTGTCTAACGGCTAATTTTTTTAAAGATAATGAATTTGATTTTGTTGGATTTTAAAAGAAATGATTTTATAAAGAAATATATTATTATATTATTATTTTTTGTGTATCTTACGGCTGGTTGGATTTAAATCTCCACCATTTGATTTTTTTTAATAAAATTCAGTTGACCAAATTGATTTGTGATTTCAACATCTTTTTCTCTATTTAAAGACATCTTCTTCTCCAAATTAATACACACTTTTGAAACATCTTTCATAACTCACAAAGCTTCCATTGTTGCCATCTCCAAGCTTCATTATTTACTCTTTTCATCTTATTCTTGATAGAGAAATTTTGTATTGTGAGGGTTGATTTGTTGAGGGCTTTAAATTTGTAAATCTACTATTTGAGAGAGTTTTTACCGTCTTGTTCTTTATTTTAAAAATCATTGCTAAAGGGGTTTTTCTTAATCCTTAAAAAGAGTCGTTTGTGACAGTTTGATCGTGATCCAAAGAAACGATTGAGTTTGCTCTTGAACTCGTAAAAAGAGTGGTGTAGCGGTTGTCTCTAATCCATGAAAAAACTCAGTTCGAAGTTCTAGTGATATACCCAAGATGAGCTTGGAAAGTGGATGTAGGCTGGTTGTGTCGAACCACTATAAAATTACCAGTGTCAATTTCTCTATCCCTCTCCTATTTAGTTTTGCAATTAATTTGTTAATATAGTTTATTGCATAAAATTAATTGCTACAATTTGTGCTTGAATGTGTTTATGTCACTTTATAAGTCATTTAGATGTGAATGCATTTGTATGAATTTCTTATTTAAATCACTAATTAGCAAGAAGTTACAGATTTGTTTAATTGGGATCACTTAGTTAAAAAGTTTTCATTAATTTGTAAAAACTCTATCCACCCCCTCCCCTCGAGGGTTGCCATGCTGATCCTACAATTTTGATATCAAATTTGGGCATATACCTATTTTTTATCCCAAATCCAAGTTAGGTTCTTGTCCTCAATTCAAATTAAATTAAGGATAAAATCTTAAATTCATTGCAAATTTAAATTTGGCCACATTTCAAAATTTAAGCTTGGGTACAATCCAAATTTATTTTCAAATTCTTCTTCAAATTCAAATCAAGCTTATGCACCAAATTCATATTTTGATTTTATTGACACGTGAAGAAGAGTGAAAAATTCAAGAATATACAACTTGCATTTTGATTCGAAACGTATCTTTTGAGATTCATTCATCCATAGACATGCACAAATCTCGGAAGGGAGCATTTGTTGAACAAAAAGTTTTGGCTAATTAAATTTCGTCACTCTATCACAATTATAGTTTGAATTGGTTTGGATAATTAAAAAAAAATTCTACCGAATTTGATTCAAGTCCATGATAGAAAGTTAGGTTAAAGAAGATAATGAAGTCCAAGCTCAATAAGCAAAATAGGCTCACGCCAAGTCCAAGCCTCCTAAGCAAAATAAGCCCCAACCCAAGTCCAACAAACAAAGGGCCTAAGCCCACGTGAAAAGTCCATGAAAATTCCCTATAAAGAGAGGCATTGCCATTCATTTGAGTGTAGGATTTGAGAAAAACAAGGAATTGAAGTTCTCAAGAATTGAAAACTCAACCTCTAAAGATTTATCAACCTCGAGATTATCACCTTTTGAAAAATTGAAGACTTGGAAGACTAAACGTTTCTTGAATTTCAAAAGATTGAAGCTCGAATTGATTTATATCCACAACTTCTTCAAGATCGAGAGCTAGAAATTGTAAGTTTTACTTTATACTCGAGAGAAAGTATTAAAAGAGTAAATATTAAAGATTGTATCCACTATACTATATTGCAATCAATACAAAGTTAAAATTTCACGAATTAAATTTCTCTGGAAGATTATTAGCATTTTCTTCTTAGAAAATAAAGCATAATTTTAGGGATTTAGTTATAATGGTATCTTTGTCCATTATTAAACTTTAAATAGCAATAGAATAAATCATTTGGCCATTTACACAAAGAAAAATATGCTTGACCATTTTTAAAGAACGTCATTCCATTTGGCCATTTGTCCAATCGTCCCTTTATCATAACCCACTGACTAGAATAACCTACCATACGTCTCAAATGCCTACAAAATGTTCATTCACTAATTTTAATTTTTAAAATCTTTATTTTTAGAATATTTTTTTTTATAAATATCACTTGGCATTTTATCAATACTTGCATCGACATTTTCGTCATAAAACTAAAACTTCGACATTTTCATTGACATTTAAAACCTGATATTAACTTTGGCTAATTTTTGCAATATTCACTTTCATAGAAAATATTTTAGACTTTCTTTAAGCATAAATTAGAGGTGAACTGGTGGGGGGATTTGAATCCGAGACTTCTTGATCCTCCAGTGTGTTAATTGAGCTAAACTCTTGTTAGCAATATATTTTAGACTTTAAATATACACAAATATAAGTATATAAATATAACTTCGAAGCTCATAAACTCAGTGGTAATTAATTAATATGTTTAAATCATATTTTAGTCACTAAACTTTGTATGTTGTTCTATTTTAGTCTATAAACTTAAAAATACGTTTGTTTAGTCCTCGTGCTCTTATAAAGAACTTACTTTGATCCTTATTATTAGGATTTTGTTAACTTTTTTACAAAATGATAATGTGACTTCTATATTTAGATGTTTAGGCTATGGATTCATCATTTTAATTAAATTAATTAATAACAAAAAAATCTAACTAATTTATTCTATAAATCTTTTACACAAGCACAGAAACATAATCAACACTTGAATCAAATAAACCCAAAAACCAAAAACTAATTTTTTTTATTGGTTTCCTCCAAAATTCAACTCTCTCAGGTCCCCTCTCCGGCTCCCCTTTTATTATTTATTTTTTTTTTCAAATTGAAATTTTGAGAAAAATCGTAAGAACATTGAGTATAATGAAAAAAATAAAATGAAACTGGCATGTTTATGTTAACATTTATTGCACGATGAAATAAATTTTAAAAAATAAAATAACAATCTACGTAGAAAAACAAACTTTACAAATTTCCAGATAAAATATTGAAAAATTATAAAAAAAAAAATTTACATAGTATTTACCCTTCATAGAGAAATCAAGAATAATTGATTTTTGTAATTTTGTAATATTAAGTGTAAATAATTTGTTTTTTCTTTTCTATATTTGAAAGAATTCTAAAATATTTTTTCAATAAATCAATTTAATTAATATGATGCATCAACCTTAACTATAGAGAGCAAAGTAAACTAAGTTTAAGGACTAAAACAGTCGTCCTTAAAAGTTCGCGTATGAAAATAAGTTTTAAACTTTAATTAATATATGCAAAAATAATAAATAAATAAATAAATTGGGATGTGTTAGAATTTGTGCGTAGAAAGAGAAAGAGAGTATTTTCCAGAATCATTCTTCTTCGAACAAAGAACGATGAGAAGAGAGCTTCTTAATTTGGTTGCTTTCTCCAATGGATACATTCAAATCATCTTTGCCCTTTTATTTCTGAGCTGTTCTTCAATTTCTCACGTGGGTTCTTCCATTCATCAATACCAAAACGAATCCTTCATTCATCGTTCCAATTCTTTCTTCTTCCATGGCGGTAGTGAAGGTCTTTATGCTTCTAATTCCCACCCACTTTCCTCCAATTCCACCGATTCTGCACACCAGTTGCTGGATGGAATGTCCTTCATCAGGTAAACTAATATAACCCCTCTATTCTCGACTCTTTCGCTTTTGTTGTTACTATTCTTACCCCAATTGGGGTTTGTTTATTCCCTCTAATTCTTCTTTGAAATCGATCGTTTGGAGTATACCGTTCATGTGGGTTTTTGCATGTGATGGATGTGGAGCAAAGAATTTAGATTAGTTTTTGGTTTTCATATTGTTTCTGGGTAATGTAGGTTTGAATCGATTACATTTAGACGAACTAAAGAATCAGCAGAACAGAAGAATGAAATGCAGCAAAAAACTGGGTTAATTGAAGCTATTATTGTGGAAGTCAAAGATAGGACAAAAATAGGAGGGGCATTTCTGAATTCTGATCTTATATGTTGTACTCAGAAGCTTGCAAGCAATGGATCGTGCAAGGTTGGGGAAGTTATCATTAAGCAGGATTCAGATGATCCTAACGGACCAAGGAGAATTCAGACTTTCTTTGAAGGGATAAGTGAAGAAGCTAAAATGGAACCAACTACAATTGAACTCAACAAAACTGGAATGTATTATCTGTATTTTATGTTTTGCGATCCGCAACTCCGAGGTACGTTGATCAGTGGAAGAACAGTTTGGAGAAACCCTGATGGTTATTTACCAGGAAAGATGGCTCCAATGGTGACATTCTTTGGCTATATGTCTTTGTCTTACCTTATTCTGGGTCTTGTTTGGTTTCTCTGGTTTGTAAGATATTGGAAAGATGTACTGCAATTACACTACCATATAACTGGTGTCATAGGTTTGGGAATGTGTGAAATGGCCCTTTGGTATTTTGAATATTCAAATTTTAATTCCTCTGGAAGTCGACCGATCGGAATAACCATTTGGGCGGTTACGTTTAGTGCTATTAAGAAGACTGTTTCTAGGCTGCTTCTTCTAGTGGTTTCAATGGGATACGGGGTCGTGAGACCAACCCTCGGCGGTATAACCACAAGAATTTTCCTTCTTGGTGTTACGTATTTCTTGGCTTCTGAAGCACTTGAGCTTGTAGAGCATTTAGGAAATGTTAATGACTTCTCTGGAAAAACAAGGTTCTTTCTGGTGTTGCCAGTTGCTGTATTGGATGCTTGCTTTATTCTTTGGATTTTTTCGTCACTATCGAAAACCCTCGAGAAGCTTCAGGTAAAGATACTTTTTTTAAGCTTTTTTTCCTGCTAAGAGGATAGTCATATTCAGTTCTCTATTATGTATATGCTGTGTAGGTTAGAAAAAGCATGGCCAAACTTGAACTGTATCGAAAGTTTACCAACTGCCTCGCAGTTACAGTGTTGCTCTCTATAGTCTGGATCGGATACGAGGTGAATTTGCATTTCATTTAATTATCCTCTGTTTTTCTCTAATGCTTGATCAAATTGTAAGGATTAGACCACTGGTTAGAATTACTGATTCTTGTTTGTGTAGTTGTATTTCAATGCTGCAGACCCATTGAGCGAGCTATGGCGAAGAGCTTGGATTATTCCAGCCTTCTGGGTTTTGCTTTCTTTTGTTCTCTTGGTGATTATATGTGTTCTTTGGGCTCCTTCTCATAATCCAATTGCCAGGTAATCATCAACCCCCTGCCTCCTTTTGGAAATTTTCTTGAATCTCTTTAACTTCTAGATCAGCATGGTTTTCCACTTAAATCTTTTTGGGTAGACTGACCCCCGGTGAACATAGTTAATACCCAAATCTAGGTTCGAAAGGGTCTATCAAGAATTATTTTTCTCCGATTATATCATAGTTTGTACACACATGACTGATTATATCATATTTTTGTTTCACAACCTTCTTTATTTTCACTTGGATAGCTGTTTTTATCTTATCTCTTTAATTTTTCATGATACATTTTCTTGATGCATTCTTTTCTGAGAGACCCAAATTTTTATTAAATGAAATCATGAACTAGAATCTAACTTAAATTGAATGTGTTTTGGACTTCGTAGATTTGCATACTCAGAGGACACTGGGGATGATGTCGATGAGGATGTTGTGGCACTAACTGGAGCCGGCATTAAGGTAGCTCCAGATCTATCTAACAAGCTAGAAAGGAAGGAAAGGAAGGCACCATCTGCTTCAGATCATCCTGTGTTTGGACTTGGAGGAGATCTTGAGGAAGATAAAAGAGAGTGATGCTCTCTCCTCTCTCTGTACATTTTGTTTCATTTCTCTCACGAAGCTGCTTAAAATGGAAGCCTAATGACTCGGTCTCAAGTTGTACAATGGTATCGAAGATGGAGGGTAGAGATGAAGAAAATTAAGAAACATTAACCTCTTTGATCAATTAAGTTCCATTGGAGATTTGAAGGAAATCGTTGAAAAATATTTCTACTTTTTGCAGCTTCAACTTGAGTAGACCTTGATAGAATGAAAATGAAAGGAGGATAAAGCTGGTTTGAATGTTGATGATCTATTCAGTCGCTGTTTGTGAAATGTAAACAAATATTGTAATTTGCTGCTCCCAAATGATACTAAGATAGACTTTCAAGTTTGGGCACTTGAACTCCAAGATATTATATTTGGCGGGTCATCTCCGTTCCAAATATAGTTTGTAGATACAGTATCAATTATCATCTTAGATGTTCAATTCATTCTCCACTCCGAACTCATAGTTATCACTAATGGAGAAAATGTTTCTCTGGGTATTTTTGGATACTACTCGTGGAAAATCAATAACGTTACTCATATACTTGACTCTGATATTAATGGACAAACACATTCAAGAAAAATGAAATGAATTAGACAGAAAAATGAAAAGTTGGTCGTCGGTCAGTTTTTTAGTCAATTTTGATTTGAACAAAAATGAAATGAATTAGATAGAAGGTTGACATTTCTCATGATTGTGACTTTACAATATCAAAATCATTGAATTCCACTAACAAGAATCAAAGATAGTTTGATCTCCAAAAAGGACAAGACGGTCCTCAATTAACTGGCAGGTTCCACTGACCAACTTTTGACTGTGATCGATTTCTTCCACAAATAAAAATCCCAATATCGTAATGTCCTAGTCAAATGGCTGCGGGCCATGGTTTGATGCCATAAATGTTTTGTGATTCTAACGCTTGGTACCTTCGGTGCCTCCAGGTTTCAGACCTCTTCCACCTAAATGAAGTTTAAATGAGGATTCAAAGCAATCTAATCAAGCTCATAAACTTTCTACTTATCAGTTCGAGAGCTACGGGTTACCTGAGGAAGCCCCATCAATTCAAGAACAGCTTTTTGTGGTGTTAGCTCATTGTCAATAATTCGGGCCACTGCTGTCAAAACTGGCATCTTAACCTTATACTTCTGAGCCAATGCGATTACAGCCCCAGCGGTCGATACACCTTCTGCAACCTATTGATAGGGGGACCTTAAAAGGCAATAAATAAAAACCATAAAATTGCTTGACATAATGAAAGACTACCCAGGTACCTGATTCATGGAGCACAATATATCATCCAGATTCTCACCAGATCCTAGTCGTACTCCAACAGTTCTGTTTCGGGAGAGGTTGACAAAGCATGTAAGCATAATGTCCCCTGTGCCTGAGAGACCAGTAATTGTCGTTGGCTTCCCACCCATCTTTAAGAAAAATTTGAAGGCAAAAGTAATTAGAAAGACATGATTGCATTCAGAAAATTGAAGGTAAGATGAGAAAAAATAACAGAGTTCTATGTAGATAAAGCTTGAACTATGACTGACTGTAAGGAGTTATGAGGCCAACATCTTCTGGACTACCAAACGCAAGTTGAAACATAAGCAATAGAAGAAAAGATAGCTTTTATGAAACATAATCTGATTACATTAGGAGTAGAGGGAAAACTCCAATATAGCCCTTTCTTAGCTCACCTAATCAACGGTCCCATACAATACCACCATACTCAAATGTCATTGAGAAAACAGAAGATATGTAGATGTTCCAATTTTTCTTTCCCATTTCTCATTTTCAATATTTGGTAAACGTGAACGTTATTTCTTGTTTCTCCTTTCTCATTTTTAGAAAATATTTTCAAAATTATGTACAAAATTTAGAAACAATGCAAACTACTGAACTAGTTGCTTCTTTTACAAGTTTTTTTTTTTTTTGAAAAATAAAAACAAAATCCTCATTATTTTCTTTTTCACTAATAAGGTGCAAAATACATATATCATAATAATTTTGAAGATTTTGCTTTAAAGATTAATTTTCAGATAAAACTTTGATTTTCTAATTTTAAAATTTATTGAAACTCAACAACTAGTCACCAACCGACTTTCTTCCTTCTTTTTCCAACAATAATAGTAACAAATAACAATAATATAATTTGTTAAAATTGAAAATAAATAAATCAAAGAATTTTTACAAGCACTTTTTTCCCTTTGAAACAATAAATAAGAAACCCTAAACAAGAAAAAGCATGCCCTCATCTTTTAAGGGTAAATAGCAATTACAATTTTACTGGACCATACAGACACAACAGACATTGCATCATCAAAATATACGTTTACCAACTTTTATCAATCGATATTTTGACGGTAAATAGCTCCATTGGCTCCCTCGAGTTGTTAAATAAAGGACCATAATGTCACAGCTTATGACGTAAATAAATCATATTATGTCTTCATGCAGAATTTGCATGCCCTCATCTTCAAAGCAATTAATACTGCAAAAAACAATACCTTTGTAGCCAGCCAACGGATCTCAGAACAACCTTGTGCCACAAGAGCTGCCATAGAGTTATTACCAAGATTCATCCCCTCAACAATTCCTGCTGCTATAGCAAGGACATTCTTCAATGCACCTGCAATCTCCACCCCTGTCACATCACTGAGTCATCAGAAGTTACAAACCAAGTAAATTATTGCCTTACAGACCATCAAAGTCTACAACTATATTGTCCTTGTGATTTATTGTATTTTCTTCAAAAGTAAATATTTTGAGAGTGACATTTTGCTCAGGCAGCTTAGAAATAAAAAGGTAAGCAATGGAGAGAATGGATAGATGACCAAACGCCAACAGTCAGATGCTTGATAAGAAGACGATATCATAATACTAATAGGACTAAAAGTTTTATACTAAAAGAGGAATTTGAAATTACAATATACACAACATATAAGCCCACACTGCCTAAGATTAAGAACTAAATATACCTTGAGGTGCTTATTCTTAGATAACTAGAAGCCAGTAGTTGCTGAGCCGCATTTGCCAATTTTTTGTCCTTTGATGCCACTACCATCGCTGGAAAATAAAAAAATACTCAATAATTTCTGAGTATGTTCAAATGAGTGTATGTTAAGGAAGATTGTGTACAAGGAGCAGTGCATTATCACCTGTTGGTAATTTATTCATTAATTCTGAAGCAAATGAAGGTCCCGAAAGGGCAACAAAAGGTTGTCGAGGGTTACTAAGTGCTTGAGGAATAATCTGAGACATCATTCTCAAGGAATTGAGTTCCAACCCTTTGCTCAGGGATATGAATGGTAGGTGTGGATCAACATGATCAGCAATACTCTCGAGAAATGATGAACTGAACTGCAACGAAATTTAAAAAATTCTTTAACCACACAAAAAATGAAAAATGATGAAGATTAGTAGTTCTAGATAGCTTTGTTAATTATAAATTTGTGACATCTAAATAAAAATCCATACGAAAATAAAATGAATTTTAAATTCATAAGAATTTGTACTAGGAATTGCATTACATGTATTCTTAATCTTGTTTAAAAATTCATAATACAAGAGAGAAAAATATCAATGCAGAACTTTCAATAGGGTAGTGAAAGACCTGCACAGGTACAGCATGAAAACAGAAATCAGCACCCAGCAAAGCAGCTTTGGCATCAGTTGTAGCTATAACATTTATTGGTAGCTTGTGCTTTGGGAAGTACTTGCTGAGAAGAAATGTCATCAGTCATTCAAACAGGCAAACTTTCATCTGAGACCACATAAACGCTGTATGTGAACCAGAATCACACCCAAATACATCAGAAAACCACAAGTAGAGTGGAGCTGAGTTTCTTTTTCATGAATCTCATAAGAAAGGAAATGCTAAAAGGAACAGAGAGAGAAGGAAAAGAAGAAAAAACTACATGGGAAAGATGAAATATCTAAACAAGAAAAGTTCTACCAGTACAATTTACCTATTGTAGTGGCCATCATTAATTGACTGGCATACTTGAGGATCACGAAGAAGCATATTGACTTCCAATTGGGGCTTTCTACCAGCAATATGGGCAGCCATCGCTGTGCCAAAAGATCCACCTCCAAGCACAGCCACCTAGTAAAATTTAGAGAATGAACTACCAAACAGGAAGGAAAAATAAATTATGGAAGTAGATTACAGTTTAAACAAAGTTGGGAAAAATACTTTAGGTGCATTTGGTCCCTAATGTTTTAAATTGACCAATTTAGTTCCTGAGTTCTTAAAAATAGATTTAAAAGGTCCTCAACTAATAAATCTATTAAATTAAAATATAAAATTAATTAAAAATATGATATGGCAAGATGACTTGAAAAATATATTATTTTTTAATCTTTCCCACTTCTCTCTATCTCTCTCTCCTCTTTCTTCCACTTCTCTCTCTTCTCTCTCTCCTTTTTCTTCCTCTTTTCTCTTTTTCCCCTCTTCTCCATCTCCATCTTTCATCCTCTTTCAGACTTTCTTATGATATATCCTTGTTTGTTGCAAAGCTTTTCAACTCAAAGTAGGCACCTTACTGCTCTTGAAGAGTTTGTAGGTACAATTTGCAAGGTGGTGTGCCACAAAAGTTTTAATATGAAGGAAACCCTAAACCGTAAACCCTGACAAAAGTTTAAAATATGAAGAAGAGCCATGTTAGGTTTTCGAAAGCTAAGCATAAAAACGCACCGATGCTGTCACTGACGTGAATCAGCTCTTTAATTGGAAAAATGACAGACAAAAAGAAAGATGGAAATGGAGAAGAGAGGAGAAAAAGAGAGTAGAGGAAAAAAGAGAGAGAAGTGGAAGAAAGATGAGAGAGACAAAGTGAAGTGGGAAAGATTAAAAAATAATATATTTTCCAAATCATCTTGCCACGTCATATTTTTAATTAATTTTATATTTAAATTTAATAGTTGAGAGACCTTCAAACCTATTCTTAAAAACTGAAGAACTAAATTAGCCTATTTGAAACATTAGGGACCAAAAGGATATTTTTCAGATTATTCTGTCTACCGTCTAATGTTAATAAGTTTGGCCTTTTATCTCCTAAAATTGGCATTGATGACGAATGAAGTGTTCAATGTTCAATGTTTTTCTGATGATTAATTGGATTCAAGACATATTGACTGATATACTAATCTGAAAGCTTGCCTATAAGCAAGGCGAGACAGCTACATTTACCAATAAAGTGACATTAATCATATAGACTACCTCAGAGATTCATTTTATAAATTCCAACATGACTGGACTAGTTAATACTTAAGCATTTGATTACGTCATAATCTAGATAATCAAATACACTATTAATGTTAGAGAAAGGAACGAGATTTGAACGGTCAAATCTTGTAGTCCCTAGTCGTTTTCTAACACACCTTAAATTATTCCCCAGCCCCAGACACACGGCACAGGAATAACAAATATAGCACAAAATAAAAAAATAACTTACAGAAGGAGCTATAAAGTATTAACTAAATAATTAGAGTAAATTGAATGCATCAAGTTTATTGGGACATAAAAGTTGGAAGTCAAGCGCTACGATGTTGACTGGTCTTCATGTGGGTATCATCTCCCAACCTAAAAATGGACATAACTCTCCATCCCCAAACTGGAAGAAAATCTTTAGACTTGGCAAAATAATGTCATACAAGGGGCCTCTTTCACAATTACAACAAAGGTGAAATACAGCTAAGGCATCCCATAATTCTCCAACAAAATTGAACAAAAAAAAAAAGCATATACTACAACGAACTTCTCTGCGGCATTTCATCAAACAGGGTGCAGGCACAGTATCAAATCACGCAAAACTAAGCCACAAAAAGATAAACCCACAACTTCAACAGGCCAAAAAAGATAAAAGTAGAGAGAAAAATAAAAGAAACAAATTAAAATCCACCTTGTTCGTGCGCTCAAGAACGTCAGTCTTGGCCTTGAATCGCAAAGACCTGGACCATCGCACCAACTTCTCCCAGGCAAGTCGAACAACCCTGCGGCGGTTCTGGGTTCTTTCAGGGCCGGAATCTAGAACAGCACCAGTGTCTTGAAGAATCGGAGGCGGCGTAGTATCGGCGCAGAACCGGCGAGGGGAATTGGTGGGGTAATTGGGACAAGAGAGACTGGGAATGGTTAATCTGGAAGGGTATGTGTGGGAAAAGGAAGAGTTCTTGAGAGTGGAAAATGGGTTGTTGGAAGGAAGGTCCATTAATAGCGTCTCCATTGAAGGATTGTTGAAGAAAGTTGTGTGAAAGACAGAGAGAAGATAGCGGGTAACGTCGACAGGATCAGGTGGAAAGTGGAAGCTCCATCCATTTTCTTTTTCTTTCTTTCATTATTATTATTTTTCAATTGAATTACAATTTTTGTTTAATAACTTTTACAACCGAAAAAATAATTAATTAATTAATTAAGGTTTCTTTTGTAATCATTTTTTTTTTCAAATTAAACATATAGACGCTACTTTCCCTTCAACTTTGTTTAATGTGTTATCTAACTTTTATGACACTCATTTCTTATTCCTTATTTATTGTATTTTCTCAATATTTTCTCTTATTTTATAGTTTAAATATAATTCAATTATGTAAAAGAAAATATAGCATGTATTAGATTAGAAAATCCTATGCGATACAAGGCTTTCAAAACGTGCCCAAGCCTCATTAAACGCAAAAATAGGTGTCGAGAAACATGGGACGTGCGTAGTGGACGGTGATTGTCTGATGCTTTTAAATACTTCATTTAAAGATCAGAAAAATAGTTAGACATTTTCAGAGACAAACGTACATATATACTAGAAGATAGAATCCTTGAACCTCTGCCCAGACCTTCTTTCTCCATTCTTCCACTCCACAGAACCAAGGAGCTTTACAAGCACCAAAACACTCTCGAAGAGCAAGGAAATTGTGATTCAGAGTCTCTTTATCGTTGTGTTATTTTATATATTTTATGTGTTTGTTTTTCATATTTCAATCCGTGTAAAGCATTTGAATTATGAATATGAACACCTATTTTGCATCCATCTCCATGTTTTTAGTTTCTTTAAGTCTCTTGAGTAGCTAAAGTCATTAATGGTTAGAAAGTTAAAAATTAATCTGTAGGTATCGAAAAAGTATGGTCAGAGTAAAGGTACTCAACTACTCGAAAGAGTAAGTAATTTAGACCACGGTTAACAAAGATAGGGAGTAACTTAGAAATAAGCACAAACTTATCGCATTGTCAGTACATCATTTATATCTAGAAATAGAATATTTGTGGCATCAAGGCGCAAAAATGTTGATTGTCTTAATTAGTACTGAGTGCGTGAATTTACCATGTTTATGAATAGATTAGCATAACTTCTTAACCCACCTACCGCATACTTCACTTAACAAAACATTTGCAGCGATTTGAGGTTAGCTAACACAACATCCATTCACCGCATATCAACTGACCAATTAATTTAGGTTAGTTAAAATAGAGTAGTATAGCATTGAATTAACCCACTCAACGCTTAATTGGTTCACTTCTCCAAAATAATAGTAACTAATTCACTCGTGTAGATACAAAAGTTATTGTGTTCGACCTTAGACTTATCAGGTACCTAATCTTGTTTATACTTGAACTAGGTTGTAGGATCGGTATGGCAACCCTAGAGGAGGGGTGAATAGGGTTTTTACAAATTAATGAAACTTTTTAACTAAATGATCCCAATTAAACAAATTAATTACTTTTTG
>JBBPDJ010000002.1:8176834-8195727 GCA_037974625.1 Cucumis cinereus | reverse complement strand
ATATATGATACACATTAAAACTATAGGTTATGAGAGGATTTAATATTTGAATATGATTCAAATATGGATTAAATTAATATTTAATTTAGAAATTAATTAATTAGAAAACTATTTAATAGTTTCGTTTAATTAGATTTAATTAAATTAAAACTATAGGCTATGTGAGAGATATTTATTTAAATATGATTTAAATAAAATATTGATTAAATATGATTTAATTAATTAATTTTAATTTAATTAAAATTAAATTAAATAACTCCCTTACGTAAGTTATTTTTTGAAAATGTGGAATGCTCCCACGTTTTTCCAGAATTATCTCTAACTTCCTCTTCTTAAGGATGAAGAAGGGGAAGAGCAGAACAATTCGGTCAATAACCTACGTCTGAATTGCAGAAGGTTTGTAAAAAAAAAAAAAAACTATTTCTATTTTTCTCCAAAATTCTCAAATTAAATCCTAATTAGTTCCCACAAGCCAAACCTTTATTATTCAGAGAATATGAGAGTTTTCAAGTGGTGGTGGCTACAATTTGGTGTATTGTAGATTTCAGAGACTACAACCAGGGTGAGTCTTTTTTCTCTGTAATTTCGTTTATAAAAAGCATGCTTAGCCTATTTTAATTCAGTAAAATCTTTCTGTAAATTTTTTCCAATGTATTATATTTTAAATTTTCTCAAATTAAAATTGAGAATGGTTTTGTAAGTCTTCCGCTACGAAAAGTTCTTATCCCTTCAAGTGCATATTCTTCAAACGTAGAAACAACAAGTTTTAAATTTTTCTTTTCACTGTAATGGTGATATTCAAATATGACATCAATTTTCTCCTCTCAGAAAAGGTACGCATCTGGGTTTGAAAAACTTTCAAAGAATAATGGAAGCATGATTCGATCAACATGGTAATTATTTTTCAAACCTCGTCTTCCTCCCAGGCAATGTCACTCCCCACTCCTAGGCCCATCTATAACTGGATCAGAGTTAGATTCATTTTGTTATGAATCTTCTTCCTCTTCAGGATCCCCCACAACCTATCTCCTTTTTTCAGGTTTTTCTCTAACTTGAAACCTTTGTTGTAGTCTGTCTAACCTCGCATTGATTAAGGTCTCCAAGTGTTGCATGACTTCCTCATTGAGTCTTTCTTGTAACTATCCCTCTGGAGCACCTCCATTGTCTGTCATTGCTGCAAAATAAAAGTAGGTTAAAGAAAAGTGGTTCTCACAAATCACTTTCTCACGTGTTCTCTCAATAGGTGATGTCCATTCGTGTTTACACTCAATTTGTAACTCTCACTTACAAATATGAACTCTTTCATTAGGTTGATGACCAAGATTTTGCAACCAAGTTCAGAAGAGCAAGCCAAACAAGAATGACTGTAAAGTGTCAAACTCAAGCAAAGAATCAGTTAAATGCAACAAAAAAACGAAAACTAGAAATGAAGAACCTAATGTTCGAGATTATGATATCTAGAATTAAGAATATAATATTTAAAATTCAAGAATTATGCAAGATGAACAAAGAAAGACAAATTACTAGACAAACAATGACAAAAAGAAATAAATAATGAAGAATAAAAACTAATGACACTAATTTTACCGAAAACCCAATTCAATTCATCAAACAAATGCACTTTAAGAACTCTTAATTTTCTGATAAAATTTCAGCTGCTTAAAACCTATGAAAATTCAGCAGCTTAATTGATGTACTTACTTAACCAGCTTTCAATATATATTTCTTAACTTCATTGTGAGAATCACCGTCGACTTTCTTCCTTCTTCTTATTTTTTTTACGATTCTACGACAGGTTTTCTTCCTTTTTTTTTTTTGTTCTTTCGATTTTACGAGATAAATCGGTTACTCAAAAAAAATTATTTCAATTTTTTTTCTTCTCAATTTTGATTCAACCTTCTAGGCATGAGATTCAATTCATAGTCGTTTTTTTTTTTTTCATACAAGAACAAAACAAAAATCCTTATTAGAAACTAGACTCAATCAAGAAAGCAATTAAACATATATCTAATCTAGAGTCTAGACTCTGATACCAAATGATATGAAAACCCTAGGATTTGAAAATTAGGAATCCAATTGGTGAACTTCTGATATCAAATTCTAAAACTTCTAAGTAAATTTGATAACAACCCAAGAAAATAGATTAAATTCGGATTACCCTTTGATCGAAGACCAAGAGATAAGGAGAACTAATTCCTCACTCCAATTTCGAACACTCCATAAGCAAGGTGATCAAATTTACCTTAATGTTCTTGGCATGCAACTCTAAGTTAAGAATTGCAAAAGAATGGTGATGAGGCTAATAGAAAACCCTAAATCTTCAAAATATAAAAACTCCTTTAAACAACCTAAAGGCAAAGCTTAAATAACCTCTCAATAAAACCCTAAAGCATTGTAAAAATACTAAATTAACCATACTTAAATGTTATTAAAAAGGATAAAACTGGAAAATATTAAAATTACATCATAATTATTAAATAAAAACTAATTAATAATTTGATGTTTGGTCGATTCATATCACCATATCTGCAAAAATAGAAAAAGTGTGTCGCAAGCTTGCAAATCTCTTAACTGAAATTAATATCAGGTGCATCAGGTGTATCGAGTGTATATTTGGTGTATCAGGTATATTTTTCTTTTGATCGAGCATGGCGCCGACCGCCACATCACTGGCATCACACATTAGTTCAAATGGTCGAGTCAATCAAGTAAAATCAAAATAGGTGCTGCAACCAAGGCTTCTTCCAGTGTCTTGAACGCCTTAACACATAATTCGAAAAAGTCAAAATTCGCATTCAATCCAAGCAAAAAACTTAGGGGGCTTAGCTATCTGAAAAAATCCTTTTATAAATCTTTTATAGAATCCTGCATGTCCCAGAAAGCTCCTCACTGCTTTAACATCCCTTGGTGCAGGCAAAGTTGCAATCATATCAACTTTTACTGGATCAACCTCAAACCCAATCTTGGATATTTTATGTCCTAACACGATACCCTCTATTACCATGAAATGATACTTTCCCCAGTTTAAAACAAGGGTTGGTTTCCTTGCATCGCTTTAACAATGCCTCCAAATTTCTCAAGCATGAAGTATAAGAGTCTCCAAAAATTGAGAAATCATCCATGAAAATCTCCACCAAATCCTCTAAGAAGTTTGAGAATATGGCCATCATGCATCTCTAAAAGGTTCCTGGTGCATTGCACAATTCGAATGTCATGCATCGAAAAGCAAACGTGTCATAAGGACACGTCAATGTTGTTTTCTTTTGATTCTCTGGTGCTATCATTATTTAATTGTACTCTGAATAACCATCTAAGAAGCAATAGAACTCAGTCATAGCCAACCTATCCAGCATATGATCAATGAATGGAAATGGAAAGTGATCTTTCTTGGTGGCCGCATTCAATTTTCTATAATCCATGCATATGTGTCACCTTGTCATTATTCTTGTTGGTATCAACTCATTGTTGTTGTTTGTCACCACTGTAACACCTCCATTCTTAGGGATACACTGAACAGAATTTATCCAATCACTCTCTGCGATAGGGTAGATTACTCTCACATCCAACCATTTGATGATTTCCTTCTTCACTAACTCTTTCATAGTTGGCTTCAATCTACGCTGACATTACACAACCCCTGTACATCCATCTTCCAGTCGTATCTTGTGCATACAATATGAAGGATTGATGCCTCTGATATCTGCTAATGTCCATCCCAACGCCTTGCTATGCTTTCTCAATACATCAAATAAAGCTTTTTTATCTCATGCATTCAACTTAGATTAAATAATAACATGAAGGGTGTTGTTTGCTCCCAAGTACGCATACTTGAGATGCACCGATAATGCTATCAATTCTAATTTTGTTGGTACTCCTCACTCCTCTCATGTAAACTTAGATTCTCTAGTTTTCTCTGACTCTCTGATAGTGCGTTGATATTCTCAAAATCTCCATACTCAATATATTCCTCTGTAGTAGCCAACAATTCCTCCAGCATCTGTTGTGTTGTATACTCACATTCTAGTGCATCGATGGATCGACATGTTTCAATCTCATCTGGGTACTTTAACGCATCAAATAGGTTGAACTTCACCTTCTGGTCAACTATCTGCATTGTTAGCACCTTGGTGAACATCTATTAACGCTCTACCCATGGATAAAAACAATCTTCCCAAAATAATTGGAACTTCTCTGTCCTCTTCATAATCCAATAATGAAGTCTGCGGGGAAAATAAAATTGTCCATCTGAAAAAGGATGTCCTCAATTTTGCCCTCAAGATGGACGATTGATCTGTTTAGGAGTTGAAGTGACACGGTTGTAGATCTTGCAGCCCCAATATCTAACTTTTTAACACTGAAAGTGGCATCAAATGGATGTTAACTCTCAGATCGCATAGAGCACGACCCAAATCAATTTCTTCTGTCAAACTGCTCGGATCCTTCATCTTTCCTAGTATCCCTTCTTAGAAAAATGTGTTGGTCTCTTGGGTCAAGGCAACTATTTTGTATTCATTCAATCGTCTTTTCTTAGATAAAATGTATTTCAAGAATTTTACATACGAAGGCATTTGTTCTAACGCCTCAACCAATGGATGTTGATGTGGAGTTGCTTAAGCACATCCAGAAAGCATCTGAATTGTCCTTTATTATTCTTCTTCTTTAAACGTCGAAGGAAAGGAGACGACAGACTAAAGTCAGACGTCACCACTTTGTCTTTCAATGTGCCTTCTTTGGCATTTGTCTTTCCCTCCTTTACTCCTTTATTCTGCGATGAAGTTATTTCAGTGCTGATATGAATGGTTGGTTGATGTTGTTGAGTTGTTATTGTCGGATTTTGTATTCAGTCTTTCTTAAGTCTTAGGTTCTGGTCTTACTGGTTTATGTATAATTTTTTCACTCCTTAATGTACCACTTAACATTGCTCTTTTCCTCGTTACCTACATTTCTGGAGACTTTCATGTTGCTGGACAAACTACCTGGAGGCTTAACTTTTAATTCCCAACTAGTTGGCCTACCTATACTTCCAGATTTCGAATGGAAGATGTTTGACTCTGGAGTAATGCGTCATTCTTTTGTATGTACTGTTTAATGAGATCTTCTAATGACGCTGTGGTAGAACTGGACGTCTAAGGCATTTGATACTGTCCTTGATGCGGTTTCTGATATCCCTGGTGAAATCCTGGAGGTCCACCTCTGTTGTCATTATGTCCCCCTCCAACTTGTCTGTCATGTTGATGATTTTCTTCCCACTAAAATTAGGATGGTTTCTCCATCCAGGATTATAGGTATTTGAGAAAGCATCATGTTTGATGAAACAGACAGACTCAGGGTTATGCGGATACATATCATAGATATGCAGTTTACCTTTCCTCCCCTCAAGTTATGGCATTAAGCCTTCATTCATAGTATTGTTTGAAAATCTCTTCGGCTGAGTTCCAATATTCCTTCAATTAAACCTACGGAAGAACAATTAAATTCCTGTAGTAAACAAAAACTTTCCTAGAAACAACGCCAAAAATTGTTGCGATGTATAATTATGATATGGATTTGTACTATGCGATGAGTGAATGCGAGTTACAAGTTTTTCTAATCAGTTCAAGTACAAACTAAATTAGGTACTTAGTGAGTCCAGGGTCGAACACATGAAAATTGTTGCTTAAACAGTGAATTGAACTTTTATTCTTTCGTATAAATGAATGACAATAAAATGGATGAATTTGTCTATGCATAAATAAAAACTAACATGCCTAGTTGGTATGCGGTGGGGAGGTGAAAATGGTAATGAGTTAAACAGTCTTAAAGTTGTGCAGATGTCGAGTTATAAATAATGATGCAATGAGTCAGGTTTAAGAAGCTTTCCTTTAATCCTTTAACAATCATGGACTCTATTCATGCAATCATTACTAATTAAGGCAAACATCATTTTGGCACCTACATGCCACAAATACTCTATTTCTAGATGTAAATGATGTAATGAAATGTGATAGGTTTATGCTTATTTCGAAGTTCTCATATCTTTGCTCAACGTGGTCTAAGTTACTAACTATTTCGAGCAGTTGACTATCTTTACTTGAAGTACTCTTTCGATGCGTTCACTTATTTTTTTTAGCAAAGATCAAACAAAATAAAAGATGGACCTTGCTTGTCTATTGGACTCTTAACTTCTAACCCATTAATGAATTTAGCTACACATATAAAACATGAAGGCCAAAGACATGGATGTGATGAAATTCAAAGTAATCATATTGATAACACAAATTTGTTACAATGGATTATCTACTACAATTACTCGATGTACAGAAAGTAAACACAACACAACAGAATGATAACTATAAATCACAATTTCTTGTTTCCTGGAGTTGATGAATCTCTGCAAAACTTCTGGACTTGGGAATGAATGAAAAGTGGAGATGTTAGGATAATCTGAGCAGAATTTTGGCTTCAAGTCTCTCTGCTTGTGTATGTATCGATGATCTGGCTTCTTCCATGAGGCTATTTATAATCTTCTAACATTCTTCGTCCATGAAGCATGTTTCGTGTTATTCGACGGCTATTTTTACACTAGTGGGTCTCAATCACGATTCAAAAATAATGCGCCGCATTGAGTTCTCGGCGCATAGCTTTTCTACGTGATGGACTGCAATGTGTTTTGAACGCCTCGTAGAAGTCTCACTATGCTTCAAGTAGTTTCTTCTCTTTATCATTTCTTCACAGCATTGCTTCTAACTAAGCGTTGAGAATACCTTAACGTGATTGATCCATCTTTTGTAAAATTCTACGGCGATAAACACCAAGAGATCACAGTTTCCTAACATCAATGCATTGTAAACATGTAAACGCATAGCAAGCACAATATATAATTATAAGTGTTTTGATGCATTTCCTATTTGTTTTTCTTAATTATCTTGAATAAGAAAGAACAATAACTTGTATTTCTACAAGTTATCAAGGGTCATCCTCTCTGAAATATAGTCGAGAAGGTCATCATCTCCAAAACACAACTAAGAGGATCTCATGAGTGACATTATAGAGTTGCTACACCTTTCTAGGGTCATCTCTATGTGAACAAAATCCATGATGCAGTAAAAAGTTAAGAAATGACATGATCGAGTTGCCTAGACCTTTCTAGGGTCATCTCTATGTAAACCATACCTTGAAGTTAAAGAGTGGCATGATAGAGTTGCCTAGATCTTTTTGGGACTATCTCTATGTGAACCAAACCTATGTGTGAAGTCAAAGAGTGGCATGATAGAGTTGTCTAAATCTTCATTTATTTTTTTTCTCTCTCTCATTTTCTCCTTCCTCCCGTTGCCTCACGCTAAAATCAAAATTTTTCTCTCACCTATTGACACTTCATAGAGCCCAACCTCATCAGGCTAATGGGCCTAAGCCTACCTAAAGCCCATGAAAATCCTCTATAAATGGAGGTCTTGCCCTCTCATTTGAGGGGAGAAAAATTGACAACGAAATGTTGAAACTTTAGATATTTGAAAATTCTACCTTTAAAGCTCTCAAGACGTTGAAGCTCAAATCGATCTCCAATTTACAACCTTCTGAAGATTGAATACTTGGAAGGCCAAAGCACTCTCCCAAGATTAAAGATATGAAGTTTAGAAAATTAAACCTCTTAAGCCTTGAAGATTAAAGTATTGTAGATCTGCAAAATAAAGAACTTCATGCTCTGAAGCTTTGAAATTCCAAAGATTATTGAAGCTCCTAAGATTATAACTCTTTTGAAACTCTGAAGCACTCAAATTTTGAAGACCAAAGCTCTAAAGCTTTGAAGATTTGAATAATATAACTCTCCTAAAGTTGTAAGGTCGATCCAAGAAGATCAACAAGCCCAAAGGCGTATTATCGAAGAAAATCATCAGACCCAAAGATCGTTCATCCAAGAAGATCATCAAGCCCAAAGGACGATTATCCAAGAAGATCAGCAAGTTTAAAAGTCAAAGTTTATTTTTTGAGAGAAAGCATCAAAGAATCATGTATTAAAAATTGTACTCACTATATTGGAATTAATACCTATATAAAGTTCAAATTTCACAAACTAAATTTCTCTGAAAATCTCGTTTGAACAAAAATAATATATAAAGTTAAATATTTTAGAAAGTTTATAATTTAACAAATTAAGAAAATAAAAGCAATATAATATGAAAACAAAAAAAATGTCCAAAAAGAATTTTAAGAATATAATAAATAAAAATGAAAACAACATGCAACAACAAAATAAAGAAATATCACATAAAAACTAAAAAGGTCTTAAAAAAAATGAGACCCTTGAGATTCAAAATGTATGATGACACACACCAACACTAGTAGAGCAAAGTAGGAAGATAATAACTTGAATAGTACGTAAGAGTATAAATAAAAACAGAAATAGAAGAAACTATTTTTTACTATTCTTTGAATTTGACTCTCTTTTTTGGAACGTTCCTCAAATTTTAGAAACATGAACATTTATCGAACAAGTATGTTCCTTAAAAAGTGAGAAACAAACTCATCCACCCAAATATACTCGATAAATTAAATTCAAACTCATCCACCTAGATGTGACTTAATATTCTCCAAATCTATATAGATATAACATTTTGAACCAAACACTATAAATGAGCAATAACTCCCTTGCTAGTGCAAAATGGAATAGAAAGTACACAAACAGCTTCCATTGTTGTCATTTGTTGTTTGTTCAAATGTGTTAGCAATCTTTGTTGTAAGATTCTCAACTTCATAGATCTTCTGAAATAACCATTCACTCACTTCACAATCTATTTTTACCATCATTCTCATTCTAACATTTCATTACCCTAATCTATTTTTTCCTTTAATATAATATCTTGATCATACAATTTAAGATTACGTCGAATAACTTTCCAAAACGGCTTCTACGTCGAGTTCTAAACATTCAACTATATACGTAGAATGATGGATTGATTAGACAGTAACATAAAATCAAAATGATTGGAATTATATTGCAACCAAAAATCCATTGAACAAATGTAGAGATAAACACAAGACAAGAAGAAGTGGATGCAACTCCCCCCTAACCCTTCCACAAAACTTGCATAATACCCTCATCATCATCATTAAAAAATAATAATAATAATAATCTCTAAGCTTTTATCAGTTCATGAAATGGCATTTGAGCTTCACCACATCAGATTGTTTCAAGGGTTTCAGCATAAACATCTCTGCCCCTTCCTCTAAGCACCTAAACAAGTATTTTTATAACAAACCAAAGAATAAGAAAGTGCTTTACATAAATAATTTGTTATCTTAAAAGTACTCTTTCTAAAATTAAAAAATAAATAAAAAATGCTAAGATTGAAAGCAATGAATCAAAAAAAGAAAAAAAGACAAACTTGTTGATGCGAGTTGGCACGTTTTCCGATGATACAACAACCACAGGAACTTCCTTCATCATCGAAGATCTCTGCATTCAATATATCAGATTCTTTTTTATTAATTAAAAAAAAACAAACAAACAAACAAACAAACAATTTTTTTTTTCAATCTAATTGGCCCTTGTATTTATGACTGCTACCAATTTTATTTTATTATTTTGGGATTAAAATAAAAAAATTTAAAGAAAAAAAAGGAAAGAACCTTGATTTTCTTGAGAAGTTCATATCCAGACATTCCTGGCATGCAATAATCAGTGATGATCATGTTCACCTTTGACCTCTGCTTCTGCCAATAATATTAATGATAATAATAATTAATTTTTCACTTTTTTTTTTATTTAACTAATAAAAATAAATTTAATTAATTAGTTACTTACATTAGAGCATTCGAAGTTGGTGTGTTGATTATGTTCATCCAACAAACCTAAGAACTCCAAAGCACTCACACCATTTTCTGCCGTCGTTACTGCAAATTTAATAATCAATATTAAATCAAAATATCAATATGAAGATGTGAAGATGTATGATTACTAAAAACCAAATCTAATTCTTACCAAACTCATCTTATTTATTTATTTATTTATTTTCAGTCTTGAAAATTTTAACTTTGATACCATGTTGACGAGAAATCACATACTGTACAAATGGTGTGTTTATAGATTTGATCGTATAAAAAAGGTGAAATAGTTATCGAACACAAAACTTAAACGAAAAAGATTTGAGAAAATAGAAAATAAGGATTACCTTTACAAGAGGAGTTTTTGAGCAACTTCTCAACAAGTTTACGATCAACAAGATTATCATCAACAGCAAGAACATGAGGTTGATACCCATTTTCACAGCTCCATTTCATACAAGAAGAGGATGAAGATGAAGATGAAGATGAAGATGAAGCCTCCATTGATATGAATGAAAGCAAAAAATGAAAGAAGTGGAGAAAGGATATTAAATTTAGGATAGAAATTTAAGGAGAGAGAGGGAAACGTTGTTGTCAGAACCCAAATGGAAGAAGAAACAGAAAGTCACAACAAAGAACCAATGAATGGAAATTATGGGAATAAGTTGTTGCTTATTTATAAACTTTTTCTAACGTACCCTTTACCAAATTTTGTCATTTTATCACCACAAATACAAATACTGTGAATTAGTATTACATGTCGATACTTTCCAGATACTTATCTCAGTCCAAAACTAATAATAATAATAATAATAAATAAATAAAAATTCAAACTCTATTATCGTCGAATCTTCATCTTTACATTTGAGTTCTCACAAAATTTGGCAAAAGATCCTAACTTGAACATATTTAACAATTCATGAAAGAAGTTCTTCGTTTACGTCGTATTTCTCCTAATCATCTTTACTCTTCTTTGATTAATTTGAGTTCTATTTTCTATTGCACTCTATTAACCGTTGCATTTCAATGTTGCTTTTTTGTATATTGCATTTCAATGTTTGATTTGTATTTTGTACTATTGTAATTAACTTCACATTTGACTGATTATAAATCCTTACTACTAAATAGTAAGAGGGCGTGAAACAAATAAGAAGAAAGACATCTCGATCGACCGGATTAGATCGAACTTAGCCTTGTCGTCATTGTAAGAGAAGGAGAGAGAGAAAGAGAGTATGATTGTGAGAATCTTGAGAGATCCTTAGTGAGTTAAGGTGGAGATTTGATGCAGTCTACATCAGTGTGTGAATCAATATATATCATAATTTCTCTTCTATCTCTTTTATCTCTGAATCCATACAGAGAGTTTATGAAATATTTTATTTTCTATTTATTTATTTATTTATTTGGCAATAAACACCAAACGACCATTACAAAAATACAATATGAACAAAAAAAAAAAAAAAGGAATATTAATGATTTGGCAGAGGGAAGCAGTATTTCACATCATTATTTCATTGTCTTTCTTCTTCAATTCTTTAACAACTTGGAACCTTAAATTTTTTCCTCTTTACCTTTGCTGTTCTCTCTCCTACACCTTCTTTTTAGTCTCGAGTTTTGAAGTACATGTGCATTTAGTTCTCGAGTTTTTAGATGGTATGATCTGTCTAGTTCTTTAGAACGTAAGAATGTATCAATTTGGTTACCAAGTTTTCAAAATGTACCTTTCTGTAATTTGATTAAATCATAACAATTCTAAATCAATAAGGCTAAATTATTAAGTGCTGAAATTGAAGAATTAAATTTTTTAAAATTTGAATTAAAGTATATGAACTAAATTGTTGCCAAAAAAAAGTTAAAGAAACTAAAATTGTATTAACTTTTCATTAAAGCTAAATTACAAATCGGAGCTAAAAAAGTAAGCAACTTCTTTTAATCGTAGAAATGTTTGATAAATCTTGGAACTTTTGATTACGTACAAAATAGTCACGAATGTAATTTAACCTTTTTTTTTTTCCTTTTTTGGTTTCATAGTGAGGAAGGATACAAGTAAATGTAGAAATTCAGTGATTTTAATTTGGTGATGAATCCAAAAGATCTTGGGAGGAGATTGACTATGATCAAATATATACATAATAATATGATTTTAATTTTAATTTTAATTGATAGTATAATAAACAAGAATCTTTCCTTTTTGTCTATAATATACCTTTTTTGCAACAAAAAGATATGCAATTCATATAAATGAAGGATCAATGTTTCATGTTTTTAGCAAAATTTGATATCCAATATCTCTTTGTAATCCACCAATATTTCTTTAATACTTTGGTCATTTCTTCTTTTATCAGATTATTGTTTATTTCAAAATAGATTGTTTCCCCTAAAATATTATATTAGCAAATCTAAACATATATATATATAATCCATGAGAATAAATTATAGTTTTTACTTAGGTTGGGTAGCTTTATCTTGTATTTAATTTTTTTTTCTAAAAATTATCATGAATTCATTTGAAAACCCAACACTTGAATTATACTAATTAAATTAATGTGGATTATTCCATTTAATTTTTAGGGATTAAAATTGGAATCAAAATGATCCAAAGTTCAAAAGCACTTAGATATTAAAATGAACCATAGACAGATGAAAGTGTTGTTTAAACCAATAAAGTATATAAAACTTTAGAGACGAAAGTGTTGGTAACACTATATAAACACGTTGATATTGTTGTGAAAAAAAAGATGAAGATGCTCATAGAGAATGGAATTTCATATGCTAAACCATTCATTTGCTAAGAATATCACATGGCTAATATAGTAAAAAAATGTGTTCAAAATTAAAAGTAGTTTTCAAACCCATGTGATGGATTATTGGCTTTTTAAGATGCCCATGGCATTGGAATATATGTCTCTTTTCTTGTTCATTTTACAAATTTAACCTTCAACAATGAAGATGAACTTTTGGATAAGATTGTGTTGGTATATGGTCCATGCAAATCTTTCATAAAATTACGAGATCATAGTTTCTCTCATTTATTCTTCACTCTATCATGGTTTAAGTATAATTCAACTGGTTAAAGTTTTTATTTTATTTTCATTTTTCTAGACGAAATAAGATTGTCGTACGTAGATAGTAGCGATATTAAAGAAGAAGCAAAATAAATCCATAGTCTATTGATTATTTAGGGATGATGAATTGATATGAGAAGGATGATGAAAGAAGTGATTGGTGAATCTATAGAATCTAATGAAAGAGAGAGTAGAGAGAGTGTTTGGGATTTTTGATTGGATAAAAAGATATGGAATGTGATTTTGGGCAGTGGGGTATATGTGTGTAAGAGTTTCCAAAAGTCAAACCTAACAAACATAGGTAAGAGTAATGAGAATCTAGGACAGACTACTCTATTCCACTACCCAAACAATCTTTTCATTTTACTCAACTCAATTCAAACCCATTATTGCTCTCTTTTTTCTTTTTGAAAATTCAATTTCTTTTCAATAAAAGAATGTTTAACATTTGGTTGAAACATGAGAATGAATTATTCCAATCTCTTGAAAGAAGAATTCATAAGGAAAAAAAAGTTGTTAATGCAACTAACTCATTTTATTAAAGGCAAAACTTGAGTAACATGTTGGTCAACATGTCAATAACATTGGTACCGACCAAAAGAAACTTCAGCAAAGTATACTTTTCATATATGTGTGATTTGCAAATTTCCTTGAATTTCTTAATCTCATGCAATATCTCCGTTTCCTATTCTTCTGCAAATATTATTTATTCTCTTCGAAAATATATTTACATAGCTAGTCATAATTATATTGTGTTCTCATTCATTTTTAGGGCTAGCTAGGGGTGAGCATCAGTTAATCGGAGTCAGTTTTCGTTGGTTAGTAAATGTTCAAATCGACCCCGACCATAAAGGAGTGCAAACCAACCATTTTTCAGTCGATCGGTCCATTTAGGTCAGTTTAAGCCTTTGAAGTTTTTTTTTTTAAATGTTGTCTGTTTGGATTTTTTTCCAACCCGGCACTGATCGAAACACTCCTTAACACCAATCGGTCACGTTCGGTTCGGTTGGTTTTGGTTGGTTTTGGTTGGTCGACTTGATTTTTCGGTCTATCATGCTCACTCCTAGAGTTAGCCACCTCATTTTGAAAAGAGTGTGCATTGAACGTTTTGAGCTTAGAGTTTGTCTAAACCTCAACCTTCATGTATTGATATTGAAAATACTTGTACTTGTCGTTGAGACTTTTGGTCTAACAACCATTGTAGAACTCGAGAGGTGTTCAATATTGATATTGTCTTTAGTGGGAGCCTAAGTATGGTGAATGTAAGGGGATCTCACTCTTAGGGGGAGCCTAAGCATATTGTATTGTGAGGATTTCATATAAAGCTTGGAGAAACATTTTTGTGAAAGTGAGGGGAGCTCAAACTTAGAGGGAGCCTAAGTTGAAACGTCGAAGAGCAAGTTATATGGAAATCACTGTAGAGGGAGCCTGTCAGATAAGTTGTAACACCCCAAATTTTCGGAAACTAAGATGGGTTGTTACTAAATCTAAAACAAGAAAGAAGACGTTCGGAAACCAAAGACGACGAGAAACATCTCCATTCAAATTAAAACAAAACTAAAACAAGTTGTGTAGGTAAATCAAAAGTTAGAAATATGGTAACCAAAACCTGGAAAACGACTCCGACGGGATCCCACTTTTCCAAAAATTCAAACATCAATAAAACTCATGTTTTAAACACAAAGCAATGAAAATCCATAAAGTTTCAAAATGTAAAAGACCCAAACGCGGAAGCAACATCCATGTGGTCCCTGTGACGTGGTCACTGGTCTTTCTTGTCCCTCGTCAGTCTTCTTTTACCTTTGCCTGAAAACAGAGAACACAAACGGGTGAGTATAAAAATATACCCAGTAAGAAATCTCTCAACTGGCTCTACTAGGTAACAGTTGATCTCCATTAGGTCAGTATCCTGATTCATACAACAAGAGGCCCAAAGACAGAAAACAACATCTACTCTTGTCCAGCACATAATACTAGTCGGTCCTCATAATAGCTATTTGTAACGTAGGTTCACACAGCTTATATAACATTGATGGCATGACGTTAGTCGTTAAGCATCTCGACATTTCTACCCTTTCTTACAGAGTCCGCATAGCATAAATAACATAAGGGTAATTGTCCCATCCATATATATAATGACCTTTATACCTATGTTACAAAGACAACAAAGTATATATAACGCAAAATTTTACCTTCCAACCATTCAACATGTTACCTTCTATACCTACGTTACAAAGACCACAAAGCATATATAACGCAAATATAACAGTTCAACCATTCGACATGTCGCCGTCTATACCTACGTTACAAAGACCACAAAGCATATATAACACAGATACAATAGTCCAACCATTCAACATGTCACTGTCTATACCTACGTTACAAAGACCACAAAGCATATATAACGCAGATACAACAGTTCAACCATTCGACATGTCACCGTCTATACCTACGTTACAAAGACCACAAAGCATATATAACGCGATACAACAGTCCAACGATTCGACATGTCACCGTCTATACCTACGTTACAAAGACCACAAAGCATATATAACGCAGATACAACAGCCCAACCATTATGGCTAATAGCAGTAATCCAGAATAGTTTAGTTATGCGTTCCCATTCACATACAGCTATACTTTTCACATATTGCACACATCAATAATGTCACATATCAGCAAAACTCGTATAAACCGCATTAACTTAAAGGTTCACACATTCCAAGGGTCGGGTTGCAAGATAGTAGGAAATCCCTTACCTCCAAATTGTTTGGAAGATGGAATTGCTCCCAAAAAGTCCTCGAAAAGCACCCCAAACATAATAGTAAAACTAATTAACCAACTTGCCTAAACCAAGAATGACAAGAGCCTAAAGTCTTGATTCAAACTTAACCAAAGTTTACTCAAAACCCAGCTGTCAACGCCCAACCGATGCTACAATCAAACCAACGATTCGTTCCTTCTAGAACGATAGGAACCTACATTAATCCAATGACATTCCAATCAAAACGGTAAAGAGTAATAAAATCTCCAAAAGATCGATTTATGAGGCTTTTACCGCACTTACCCAAACCTCCAAGAAAGGCGGCGGAACTCGACGTAGTGGCAGCGTGGCTCAAAGCAGTGGCGGCGCGACTTGAAAGGAAGATCTGACGCGACTCGCGGCTGGATCTTGCGCTGGCGGACGAGAAGACCAGCGGATCGCCAAGAATGCAGATCTGGCGGTGGCTTGGACTGGTGCAAAGAAGCGCGGGCTGGCACGACGTGGGGGGCGGGATCTAAAGCGCGACAGCGGCTGAAACGCAGACGACTTGCGGCGCGAGGGCGACTGTGCGTGCGACGGCGTGGGCGGGCTGTGCCTGCGGTGTCGCGATCGACTGGAGACGACCGGTGGTGACTGGTTGCAGCGTGGGGGAGAGGTTCTGCGAGCGCGAGGAAGACGAAGAGAGGAAAAAAGAGAGAGAGAAAAGAAGAAAAGAAAAGAAAAAGAAAAGAAAAAGAAAAAGAAAAAGAAAAGGTAAATAAAATAAATGTTATAATAATATTAATTATTAATATTATTATAATCATTTTTATATACTAATTATTTATTACCTAATAAATAGGGGTAGTAACAATCTTCCCTCCTTATAGAACTTTCGTCCTCGAAAGTTCAATTTTCGAACAACTCAAGATAACGAACTCTCATGACATCCTCCTGCTCCCAAGTAGCCTCTTCGACTCGCTGATTCCGCCACAAAACTTTCACTAACCCAAATTTCCTGTTGCGTAGCACCTTCACTTCTCTAGCCAAGATCTCAACAGGTTGCTCTTCGTAACTCAGATCCTCATTGAACTGCAGTGGCTCGTAAGCAATGACGTGCGACAGGTCTTATACATACTTTCTCAACATCGAGACGTGAAATACGTCGTGAACTGCAGAAAGAGACGGTGGCAATGCTAACCGATATGCCACAGGTCCAATTCTCTGAAGGATCTCAAACGGTCCGATAAAGCGAGGGCTTAACTTCCCTTTCTTTGCGAATCTCAAAACACCTTTCATGGGTGCTACTTTCAGAAACGCTTTATCTCCTACCTCGAATTCAACATCTTTCCGTCTCACATCAGCATAGCTCTTCTGTCTACTTTGCACGGCTTTCATGCGCGCTCTAATCTGTTGAATGACCTTGTTAGTGGAATGCACTAACTCTGGGCCAACCAATCTTTGCTCACCAACCTCACCCCAGCACACAGGAGACCTGCAACACTTACCATATAAGGCCTCAAACGGCGCCATGCCAATGGTAGCCTAGTAACTGTTGTTATAAGCGAACTCCATTAAGTGCAAGTGAGAGTCCCAACTTCCTGAAAACTCCAAAGCACATGCTCACAGCATATCCTCCAACGTCTGGTTCAAACGTTCAGTTTTACCATCAGTTTGTGGGTGAAAAGGTGTATTGAAATCCAACCGTGTGCTCAAAGCATTCTGAAGACTCTTCCAAAAATTACAGGTGAAACGAGCATCCTTGTCTGAAACAATCGACACGGGAACTCTATGCAGTCTCACCACTTCTTTCAAGTACAGCTGCGCCCACTTGTTCGCTGTATACGTAGTCTTTCCTGGTACAAAATGTCCTGACTCAGTGAGTCTGTCCACAATAACCCAAATTACAGTGTGACCCTTTGTTGTCCTAGGCAACCCTGTAATAAAGTCCATCGACACATTCTCCCATTTTTACTTTGGAACTTCAAGAGGCTGTAGCAAACCGGCTGGCTTCTGCCTTGGTGCTTTCACCTGCTGACACACCAGACACTTGCTAACAAAGTCTGCTACCTCTCTCTTCATGTTAGGCCACCAATAAAAGCGTTTCAAGTCTTGGTACATCATGGTACTACCAGGATGCATAGAGAACGAAGAACTATGAGCTTCAAACAACAACTCACGCTTAACTCCGCTGTCTGCTGGAACGCACAAGCGTCTCTCAAATAGTAGCCCACCATCAGAGGATATCAAAAATCTTACAACTTGCCCTGACACAACTAGGTGTCACTTCGTATTCAAGTATTGATCTCTACTCTGAGCATCAATAATCCTTTGTCTCAATGTCGGCTGCACCGTCAACTGTGCCAACTGTGAGGTGACTTCCTCCACTGCAACCGCAATCTCAGCTCGCTCGAAATCCTGGTGCAGCTGAGTCTGCCTAGTGATAATAGCTGCTGAATGAGCTACCTTCCTGCTCAGAGCATCAGCTACCACATTCGCCTTACCAGGGTGGTAAAGTATTTCACAATCATAGTCCTTCACCAACTCCAACCATCTACGCTGTCTCATATTCAACTCCTTCTGGGTGAAGAAGTATTTGAGACTCTTGTGGTCAGTGAAAATCTGTATCTTTTCTCCATACAGATAATGCCTTCAAATCTTGAGTGCAAAAACTACAGCTGCTAACTCGAGATCATGAGTAGGATAGTTCTGTTCATGGTTCTTCAACTAGCGGGACGCATAGGCGACCACCTTCCCGTGTTGCATCAGAACGCAACCCAAACCTTTCTTCGATGCATCACTGTAAATCACAAAACTACCTGAACCATCCGGCACTGTAAGAACTGGTGCAGTAATGAGTTTCTGCTTCAAACTCTGGAAGTTGTCCTCACAAGCTTTGGTCCAAACAAAAGAAATTCCCTTTTTAGTCAGTTGAGTCAAAGGGGTGGCTATACGTGAAAAGTTTTCTACAAATCGCCTGTAATAGCCAGCTAAGCCCAGAAGGCTACGAACCTTCGAGACCAAAGGGGGTCGAGACCAATTGGTAACAGCTTCGATCTTCGCAGGCCACTGAAACTCCATCCCTAGACACAATATGACCAAGAAAGGCCACTTGCTTCAGCCAAAATTCACACTTAGAAAACTTAGCATAAAACTTGTTCGACCTTAGAGTTTCCAATACTTTTCGCAAATGCTCCACATGTTCCACTTCTGTTTTGGAGTAAACCAAAATATCGTCAATAAAGACAATAACAAAGAAGTCCAGAAAATCCTTGAACACCCTG
>JBBPDJ010000002.1:8161451-8175670 GCA_037974625.1 Cucumis cinereus | reverse complement strand
CTGGATCTTGCGCTGGCGGACGAGAAGACCAGCGGCGTCGCCAAGAATGCAGATCTGGCGGCGGCTTGGACTGGTGCAAAAAGGCACGGGCTGGCGCGGGATCTGAAGCACGGCGCGGGATCTGGAGGCAGCGGCTGAGACGCGGATGGCTTGTGGCGTGAGGGCGGCAGTGCGTGCGACGGCGTGGGCGGGCTGTGTGTGCGGCGTCGCGATCGACTGGAGACGGCCGGCGACGACTGGTTGCAGCGTGGGGGAGAGGTTCTGCGAGCGCGAGGAAGACGAAGAGAGGAAGAAAGAGAGAGAGAAAAGAAGAAAATAAAAGAAAAAGAAAAGGTAAATAAAATAAAAGTTATAATAATATTATTTATTAATATTATTATAATCATTTTTATATACTAATTATTTATTACCTAATAAATAGGGGTTGTAACATAAGTACTTTTGTCGTAATTGATAAACTCTTTATACAGTGAAGTTTCATTCCACCGGACACACTACCCTCCACACGTAGGTGATTTTGCACCAAACTGGGTTATCAACCTTTGTGTCTATTTTTTCTATTTGATTCTGTGATAGTCCTCTTGTCCTACATATTATCTGTGACATCGTGCTTGACATTGTATCCTTTGTCAGATTCACCCGTTTTTTCAAAAGTCATCGTAGAATTTACATTTAAACAAAACATCAACAAGGGATGAGTTATCTAAACCAGAATAGTTAAATACTTAACTATTAAAAAATATCAATTTATATCCCTAAACTTTAGAGTTTGTATCAATTTATATTTCTAAACATTAAACTAATGAACTTTGGAGTTTGTAACAATTTAAATCTTAAACTAATAATTGCATCAATTTATGTCCCAAAACTTTGGAGTTTTTATCAATTTAAACCCTAAACTAATAATTGTAGCATTTTAAACCCTGAATTTTTTAGGGTTTTATCAAATAATAATTGTATCAAAGACCCTACAACATTTGAGTCTTAAAGAAAACTCGTATGATATTAATTCTTAGATTGGTGGTCTCCATGATTAAACTCTTGACGTCGTAGTCATTTATTGAGACTATATCTCACTTTTTTTAAAACATTTTTTACAACAACCCATGATGGTTAAGTTAAGTTTGTATTTGGTCCCCTCGTTTCAATATATTACACTTTACTCTTAGTTTTAAGTTTAATTTCAAATTGACCCATAACATTGAAAATGTAACATTTTCACTTGAGTTTTGAGTTTAAATATCATTTAGTCGCTAAATTTCAATAGCTTACACTTTTAAGAAATTTTAATAGTGATAAAAAATTAGTGAAAACTAAATTTATACATAATTAATTTAATTATGAATTTATTAACATTTTGAACTGAAAAGGGAAATAAGATTTAATAAAAAATCAAGTTTAAAAGTGTATATTTAAAGTATTGGGACCAAATTGAAACGAACATCAAAACCTAAAAAGTAGAATGTAACTGTTTGAAACTAGGAAACCAAGAAAAGATTTAATTCAAAATTTAGATATCAAAGTAGTTTGAGATTTAAGAACCAAATATAGTTTGTTTGAAACCTAAAAGTATTTGAAATTTAGTTAGTTTTTTTTTTTTCCTTAAAAAAAATCCAATAGAAATTAGATCTAAAAACCTAAGATATAAAAGAAAAATTGTCAAAATTAGCAAAGTTGACAAAATATTTACCCTTCATCAAAAAATTATAGTAAATTTTTATCTTTCACTTCAAACTCAAACTAGTGTGTTTTTTAATATTCTTCTTATTTTTTCTCAAACACTATTTACTTGTCTAGTTTTCTTTTTCTTCTCTCCATTATGTTATGTTTCTTTGATTTGCAATTAATTTTAATATTTGATATTATTTTGTAATTATTTTCCTTAATAGAAAGGATGATTAAAAATGATTAGTAATAATTTAATTAAACCACAAAGTTTCAAAAACTAGTTATAACGATGCAAAACCTATCGATACTATAAAGTTCTAAAACTTTCCACCGATATCAATATTTCATCAATTTTTTAATAAAATCGAAACCTCGATATTTTTGTCTTGATTCTACTGTCAAAGTAACATTCTGAAAAGAAAAAAAATCTAAACACATGTTTCTATTTTTCTCATCTTAATTTATTTTTCTCTTTTAACTTTTACCTTGTAAATTTAGGTAAAGATAACTAATGAATAAGACAATTACGATTATAAATGTTGATGGTTTGATCTTCCAATTAATCGAAATAATACAGTAATGCAATTGGTCATTTAAAATGAAATTAGAATTAGAATTACTAATAATTCAAACAAAAGTAAGGTGGTTGGGATATTGAGATTTCTTTAAAACAAAAATGTTAAAACATATTCAAAGCCTTTTACATCATACCAAGAACATAAAATGTCAATTTTAAGACCATGAAAAACTACAACCATACATTATCTGAAATAATGAAGCTGCATTTTAATTTGATCACCCAATGCCTCGTGTCTCCAAAAGTGACTCTTTGGTTTGCCAAGTAGCATTGTACAGGGGTTGCGGGTTCCTTCTCTACCATCATTGATATGCTTCTATCATTTGATACTTCCCTTGGTGATCGACGATGTGCACGGTCCGGCAGATGTCATGAAAGGAATTCCTTTGAATGTTGCCACGCCCTTGTCGTCGGTGAAGAGATGCTGCATCCATCAAAATAACAACCATATTTGTGTTTGTAGATGCAAAATGAAGTATGTAAGACGTAGGTTGCTTGTAGAGAAAATTTCTAGTACTACTCTAATACATAATCCGTCCTTTCAACATTTACACACCTTTTAGATCTCATTCCCCGCTATTAAATGTTTTTTTCTTTGTATTATCATAATACTAGAAAATTTCCAATGTGTATATGGAAAATGGTTGTATTTTCACTTCATTTTATCAACACGAAACCTTAATATCGCATCTTTTTACGTTTTTAAATGCTTATTTTGTTCAAAACATGGCATCACTTTTACGAGTTTTTGATTTACAAAGGGGTTTTGCAGGGTTTGAAAATTTGAACCTCATTCCTGTTAGAAAAGGAGAGGAGAGTGAGTTAAAAGTGGACGTACCGGTGTTATCTTATCCAGTTGCTTCTTTTTGGGGTTAAGAACATCTTCTGGTTTTCCATCAACCCTAAACCCAAATTAAAAGATAATGAATACTCATAGCAGCACAATTCTAATTAAAAAAGAGATTAATTATAGAACAAAGAAAAGTGGCCGACTCTTAGAGTATCAATGATGCACAGCAGAAATACCAACCAATGTTTATATGATTTGAGGATCTACATTCATCCTCCGTAAAAGAAAAAAGGAACTTTCTTCACCAAGAAAAAAGACCAATAAAATATTCTTGAAACATCATCTAGGGTATAAAATATATACGGCTAATCTCCACAGGGATTCATAAAAGGTGCAAGCCAGACAATGAAGCTAAATTGAGTGATCTCTCAAAAAACTTACCCAGAAAATGAAATTTGTTCACCAATTTTGGCTCCTTCTGGAGGAAGCAAAGGCTCCACGATGGTGTGATCTTCATTAGATGCACATAATACCTGAGAGGATTATAATTATCGAATAAGTACGATATTGACTCAAAAGACCTGAGAGGTTTATAATTACTCGAAGAAGTAAAATTTTGACTCAACTTCTACCCAACATCCAAATTGAAACTGTCCCCACAAATTGTAAAAGATTAAACAACTGTAACGAGAAGAAAATTAGAGCATACCAATCCCTCTGACATCACATCTCGTAGCTTTCCAGGTTTTACATTAGTAATAAGAACAACATGGCGGTTCTGCACGTATTAATAGAATAACTTCAGACTTTGAACTCTGCATGTATAGCGATCCATCACAAGTTACTAACACATAAATGTTATCATACCGTTAACTCCTCTGGACTGCAGTATTTTGCCAGACCACTGACAACCTGCCGCACTTTTGCCTCGCCAACGTCTATCTCCTCAACCAACAAACTGAATCATTGACCATTATCATTACAATATGATTGATACAAACTTAAGCTTCAGATAGAATAACGAACTTCAATAGGACAATGCAAATAATGCTATAGTGTTGCAGAAAGCAGCCATGAAAGGAAGATTGCTTGCCATACCTGTCAGCAGATGGATGTTTCCATGCTTTGCGAATAAGGCCAACTCTTATATTCAACAAACTAACACTAACTTCCTTTTCTTTGTCCGCTGTTTCTGTCTCAACTGGTTTCTTCTTTTCCGGTGCAGCTTCCTTTTTTTCCTTCTCTTTTTTCTAACAGTTCCACAAATTTTAGAATAAAAATGTTAAAAGAATGAGTGCAAATTAGATACTAAGGAAAAGTGGGATAAAGAATAGTTAGAGGATATCAAAGTCATACCACAAAAATTGAACACGTGAGAAGTAAAACGACATTGAATTCTAAAAGAGAACTATCAACTATGTGCAAGTCATATCTGGATTCAAAAGCAAATATTCTTGTTCTACCTATTCTTCTTTTTTCTAAAACAAACTTTTCACTGAATCACGAAAAGTTAAAATCAAGAAACCAAAAGCTCAATATCAAAATAACTCACAAGGAGCTCACAATAATCCAGTCCAATTAGAATTTATCACAAAGGAAGTATGATCATCCAAAGAACTTGAAAGTGTATGTCGATTAGAATAAAAGCAGAGGTAAGTTAAAAACATCATCCCAACTCCTACTTTTATTGTGGATATCCACTGGTTCCTCTCTGATCAAAGTTCACAAAGTATGACTTTATTTTTCTTAAAACCCCGGCTAGACTATTCAGCAACCAAAAAATATTTTCCTTCACAATTCCATCAAAGCACCGGTTCTGCCCAAAATTTGGAAAGTCCACCAACTAATATTCTCTCTCACAAGATGAGATAAGTTCCTCCAATCTATTCAAAAGATTAGAGGGGAGAGAGAGAGAGAGAGAGAGAACAGAATACAATTTTCCTATAATTCAAAATGTATAGAGTAGGCCAGTATAGGAATTAAGGGCTTACCCCTGCATCCGTTTTCTTAGTGTCTGGGTTCACTTGAGGCTTATCCGAAACCTTGGTGCTTTGTGAAGACTTCTTGGCATTTGAATCTTCATCAATATTGTTTGCAACAACTTTGTTTCCCTGCAACTTTAATTAATAAAACTATTAATTTGTTCAACCCAACTTTTCAATCGTAAGTATTATGTCAATATTATTAATAAATGAAATGCACATTTCGTGAGAACAAACTCCATGAATGTGTCTGAAACTTGAAAAAATCAATCCATTTTTTAGGTTTTTCAAGGAAAAATTATTTTTCAAAAGTAAGTACACTTCACAAAGTTTTTTTTTTCTGCCCAAGCTGAGCATAGCTCAACTTCTGACTTAGGAACTTAGCATCCTTGCTTTTTGAAGAGCAAAAAACTAGCAGATGCAAAAGAATTAAGTGAGCACTTACTGGCGGATCAAATTCACATTTCTCTAGCAGTATCTTTTGAAATAACTCCCCAAAATTCTCTTTGTTCTGTTAAACACAATTATACAAGTATTAACAGGTAGAGTAATGGAACTAAATCAGAATAATACTTAAGCCACAATAAAAGTGGATTCAACGCATACATTAAATGAATAATTATTAACAAAAGCCAATAACAATCCCTATTTTGACATGTATAAAATCAAAGTTGACAATCAAAAGCATAAATAATCTCAGCATGCAATCGGTAAGCAGTCAAATCATTAAAGTAGGCCTACCTGGATGTAATCCATCCATCTTAATACATGTGGCAACTTTTCCCTCTCTGCGTTTGAAAGGCGAATCTAGCAGTGATCAATCAGGTCACATCTCATTATAATCTCGATTCTCAACTTTGATCAATCTAAAAGTTATTTTTTCAAACCTATACCAAACTAGTTCTTGAATCCAAAGAACTGAACGTAAAAGATCAACAAAGATCTAAGCATGAAAACAGGACATACAAGCTGTCTACATTAAAGGAAGAAATGTTAACCGATGACCATCAAGAAAGGAAAGAATGATTTTTAAAATAGAAAGCTTGTCATGAAATGCAATAATGCTTACCACATAAGGGTGTAGTATTGAAAACACAAGTACATCAGCTTCGGATGGCTTCAATCCTTTACCCAAAAGTACAGACTTTGGAGCTAGTTCTTCATTTAATTGTTTGAGAACGTCAAAGCATGCCTTAGAATCTACAGGAAAGCTATCTGCAAATGTAATCCATTTTGTCACCTGGACCAAAAAGGTTGCTTCTTAGATATAACACCATAACCACGTTACAGTAATGATCAAACAAAGATTTAATCTCATCAGGTGTCTCCCAAAGGAACATCTAAACCATAAAATCTCAAGAGTACATCGCTGTCCTTCATAATAGATGCATTGCGAAGGTGTCCTGAGTGTAATAAATATCTTCTCTAAGCATGCATCAGGAGCTAAGTGCTTGAGGAAGATTAAAGTTTTTGTTGGTCCGTTTTCTAGCAGGGTATCTACACTTTGTAGAGAGTGCAAAACAAAAATTCCAACGTACTTTTTGTTCCCTGCTTAGTGTGTGTGGTGCAAGTCTGCTCGTGAGAATTCTAATTCTTTAATATTTGCTATGTCAAGTGGTTAAGCATATTACAAAAAAATCTTTAATATCTTCTAGAACTTTATTTGATCCATGTTTGAAATTTTCTATTTCCCTCTCTCATCAGGCATCCAAATAAAACAAAAGTGTATACTTGACAGTGAAACTGAACTTTTCCTACTGTTTGTAAAGTTTGGATTGAAAGAAGAATGGGAGAGAGGGTAGCTCCGATGTTCAAAAAACACTTGAGAGAACTCTAGAGGCACACTATTGTTTTCGACTCTAGTACTTGATGAATCTCTAAGGAGCCTAGAAATTGGTCCCTTTCTTATATTTTTCCTTAATGAAGCATTTTGTAACAATTTCATATGGGTAACTTGGGTGGAATCTAATCAACTCTTTTGTATTCTTGGCCAAGGAAAAATTGGAAAAAACCGTGCTTCCTATTCAAAAAAAATTGTTTTTTTTAATAAAATTCAAGTACAGCGCAGTCAGCAAAGTCGCCAAGGTCGAAAGCAACAAAAGAAAATCAATAAAAAGAACTTCATATTAACAAAAGAGTAAAAAAAACTCAGGCTTACCTCATCATTATCATCCACAGAAGCAACATTTCTTGAAACTTTCAAGATGTTTAATACATAAGCCCTAAACTCGCATTCCGTATTTTCTCCAATCAATGTATTCTGAATCCAATAGCAGTTAACTTCAGCAACAAAATTCCAATAACAATACATAACATAAAGAAGAAGAAAAGCCACAAACAAATGGTGTCGAAGCTCATAATCATCGTACAAATGAACCAATAAACGCGAACTATATTTACATATCTCCGCAAATTCGTGTATGGAGATAATTCCCAAGACTTACACTAACTAGACAATGATCATAAGCAGGAAAGAATACAGCGCATAGAAAATAAAATCAAGTTCACAGACTAGGGCAGCCAATAACAAGAAATGACGAGTGAAGTGAAATATATATATATAGAGAGAGAGAGAGAGCGAGATTGTTGTGGTGCATGTATGAATTATGATCAAAGAATCAAAGAGTTAAATGGATGGATCGAAAGAGAAGAAGCTTACATGATCTAAGGCGAAGTGTTTGGCCAGCGCAGATGCTACTAACTGCTTCCTATCCAAAGCGGAACCTCCATTAGCAACCATTTCTAGCTTCTCAGTGATGAAGTGAAGAGAATTTTCTCCACTCAGAGAGAATCGATGGTCCACTGATAGGGTTTTTTTTTAGTGTTTAGAAACTTTGTTGAAGGCTGTTCTTTGTGTTTGGTATGGACTTCGTAAGCACAGCCCATCAAGCAATTGGCCCAAAGCAGCTTCCTCTTCAATGAATTAGATACCAAAAAAAAAAAAAAGGAAATGAATGTGAAACTAGAAAAGATTTTTAATTTGTAGCAAATTACATATGGCTCACGTATATCACTATTTTTTAAATACGAAAATACTTTCATTATAATTACAGTGTAATTATTTCGTTATTTGCGCTTACGATACTTTAGTTCCTAAACTGTGTGTCATTATAATTAATTTATATGTGTTAGATCTTCAGCTATCAAATTGTAACTGTCTCCTCATAGTTCGGGATTTAAAAGTTAGTTTAAATCTTTGACCAACTTTACTAGTTTTTCTTTATTTTAAACCCACATATTATATTAATAAAATATAGATTTGTTATGCATTATGTTAAATGTTGGGATTTAATATTATTTTGAAAACTAAAATTAAAATGATTTGTGTTAATATATTTTTTTTCAAATTTGAATTGCTAATTCGTACTTAAGTTTTCTTCATCCAACAATATTTTGTCATGGATAACCACATATTAACCAACATGAGTTTGAAGTCCATAATGGGACCAAACATTTTTTGGTAAACATTCTCTTTTTTTGTAAACATTCTCACCCACAGTTGCTCGTGTCGTCGTTGGAATCTAAATGATATATCATGCTCCCATGCTTGTTGTGCCTTGTCTTTACAAAGTCTTGAATTGGAATCACACACATAATGTTTATCGTGTTTCCAATTCAATTTTATTATATAGTAAAGAGACGCGACCTATTGGCAATGTGCAACAAATTTTCAGTCTATATAGTTCGAATGAGGACCCCATACGTCCTCCTCAAGTCAAATGTCCATCTAGAAGACCAAGCAAAAAGAGGACCCTATCGTGCTTAGAGAATAGGAAAACAGTACGATGTTCTCTTCGTGGGGACATGGGTCACAATTCTAGGGCATGTACAAATTCAATACCTAGTTGAGTTTGTGTTTTTATTTGTTTTTTGCACTTTTACTTCGTATTTTTCGTTGAATATTTCTAGATATTTTGTGATAAGTACTTATGAACTTTGTTATTTTAAATTATGTTTATTATATATATACTTCATATTCTCTTGCCTTCTATATTTGCAATAGTAGTTACACTGTAATTATCAAATCGTAGTGTTTGTATATTACTTTGTGAGTTTGTATCAATATATTGCTTTCTAAATTTAGTTTTCTCATTCAATTTTTGTGTTTTCCTTACTGTAATTACAAGTAACAACAATTCCTTGTTCAATCTTGTTTTTATCATGTCGTTTGTGTTTCAGTTGGAATTGGCTAATTTGTTTCTTACTATTTTTTAATAAATTCAAATTTACTTCTTCTCAATATTTAGCATTGTCTACATACATACATAAAAGTAGTTCAGTTCTATTAAATCATACAATGGTTGAAAGAAATTAAAATTAAAAATCATTACATTAATTATATTTAGAAAGTCATTTAAACATAGACACCATGTCATTGAAAAACACTAATTAAAGTCCATAATGATATGTTAATATAACATAGACACAATGTAATTGGACTTTGATTGGTACTTTAATTCTTCAGTGATATGTTAAAAACACTAATTCGATCACCACACTAGGACACCGTATGTAGCCAATTTCTCTCGATTAAACAAGAAGGCACTATTGAAGAATATATAAATCTATTTGATAAACTAGTTGCTCAATTACCTCACCCATCTGATGAAATTCCGGAGAATACCTTCATGAATGGGTTGATCCCATGGGTTAGGGCGATCGAGGTTAAGTGTTGGGAGCCTGTTGGGCTTATCAATATGATGAAAGTGGCCCAACAAGTGGAGAATATGGAGCATATTCGAGTCGAATCCACGACCCAAAATACCAACTCACATATGAAAAAGACTAGAGGAAACACAATAACGACAAACCCTAGAAATACTATTTTAGGAGTCACCAGAGATCCGATGAAAGCCAACGATCCAATTACGATGAGGATTATTACGTTGAGAAGAGTAGACAACGGTGGAGTACAGAAGGAATGGGCATTTAAAAGGTTATCTAATGTCGAGTTGAAAGCAAAAAGAGATAGAGGTCTATGCTTTAGATGCGATGAACAGTATTCTGTAGGGCACCACTGTAAAATCAAAGATCATCACGAATTACCAGTATTGTTGGTGCAAAGCGAAATAGAGGAGTTAGAGATCTTCGAGGATGCCTGCGAAGAGTTCTAAATAGTCAAAATGCAGATGAAGGAAGTAACTGATGTCGAATTGTTAATGAAGTCAGTGGTTGGTTTGTTAAATCCTGGTACAATGAAGATAAAAGGAAGATTAGGGAAAAGAGAAGTGGTAGTACTAATCGATTTCGAAGCTACATACAACTTTAGAGCACAACGAATCATGACGGAAGAGAAACTGAAGGTAGAAACAATTGCCAAATACGAAGTAATTATGGGCACAGGCACCACAGTGAAAGGCAAAGGATTGTGCAAGAGCGTTCATCTGCATCTGGCTGAATTAGAAATCGAGGAAGAATTTCTACCACTAAAATTGGGAGGAATCGATGCATCCTTGAAATGAAGTGGCTACACACTTTGAGAGTAACAGAGGTAGACTAGTTGACTATGGAGTTTGTGCAACGAGGAAGGAGCATTGTGTTGAAAAGGAGATCCAAGCCTTAAGAAAATCCAAGTGAGTCTAAAACGCATGATGAAGACTTGGGAGTCGGCTGACCAAGGTTTCTTAATAGAATGTCGATCACTACAGGGGTTTCACACATTGGAAGAATTGTACAACATTGTACCAATCTTCAATGCCACAGAAGCATTGACTAAACTCATATTAAAATACGACGACATATTTGATTGGTCGAAGGAACTTCCCCCAAGCAAAGGGATAGATCACCATAGACACTTGAACAGACTAAACTGAACAGACCAAAATGCTTCTCGAAAATAAATTTGAAGTTTGGCTATCATCAGATCAAGATGAAACCTCCACACACCCAATTTCGAATCCACGAGGGACATTACGAATTCTTGGTAATGCCCTTTGGATTAACGAACACTCTGACAACCTTCCAAGCATTGGTGAATCAGATCTCTAAACAGGAAAGTTGTCCTAGTCTTCTTTGACGACATTATGATCTACAACAAGGAAGCAAAAGAACACGTGTATCACTTGGAGGTGGTGATTGGGATCCTACGTGAGACAAAGTTGTACGCAAATTGACTCAAATGCCAATTCATGAGATGACGTCTAGAATATCAGGGCCACATTATATCCAACACCAGAGTGGAAACAGAACCGAGAAAAATAAGGTCGAGGAATACATCAGAGCGGTAAGTTCTCCAACCAGTGTCAAATACTCTCATCTACTTCCTATTTTCTGACTTAAGCATCAAAGTGTTTGTGGCCTACACCATACCGGTGTCCAAATTTTTCTTTTTTTCTTTTTAAGGGGAACTCTCTTTCCCTAAAAATACAAATTTACCGTTGTTGTTCCATGAAGATCAAGAGGCGCTCTAGGCTTGATCAAAATTTGACATCAACAAAATTGATACAACTAATCTATATTAATCAAGGGTTTAACTAACATGACCCCCAAAATTTAAGGATGTAAATTGATTTTTTTTCAATTAAATGTATATAAATTTAAATTTCATTTTGGTCCCTCAACTTGTAAATTAAATTTTAAGATGACTTTTTTGGTTCTTGAACTTTCACATTTGTTCTAATTTGATCCTTAAAATTTAAAATTATTGATTTTAGTTCTTGAGCTTTGAAAAAATACACATATTTTATCTATATCTTTATTTTATTATAACAAATTAATGACATAATGTTGAGCATGTGTCCATATGATTCTAAGCCATAGAGGTTAGAGACGAGCATTGATATTACATGAAAAATTAAGATCACAAGGGCAAAAAATTTACTTTGTTGAAATTTCATGACTAAAATAAACAGTTTAAAAGTTTGTAGACCTAAATGGAACAAACTTGAGAGATTTAGATGCGTAAGAAACATTTTGAAAGTTCGAGAATCAAAATAGAATAAACTTAAAAATTTAAAGACTAAAATAGATTTTTTTTTTTTTTTTTTTTTTAAAAAAGCTCTTTTTACCCATACTTGAGAGGTGTATGATTTTGTCATCCTCATCCCATTTTATTGAATCGCACTTAGTAACATTCATAAGTGTCACAATTAATAGGTTTACAAATTTAGTTTACGAATGTGACATGAAAATTTGAATATCTAATATCATGGTTGATAATATACGTCTTAATCAATTAATTTATAAAGTTAAACTATACATTTAGGCTTTGAACTACTGTATTTTTCATGTTTATTTGTTTCCTTAACCGTCAAATCCACAATTTAAATCAATGCTATTAAGTAAAAAAATTTGTACCTTCAATCCTTTGGTCGAGTTATATGTTTTAACCAAATAGTTAAAAAAGAATAAATTATCATTTTTATAGCAAGTAGATTTATTTCTATTAAATTTGAAAAGATGTTTGATTTAGGAATTAGGGGTTGTTTGAAGTAACTTTCTAAGTGTTTAAAAATGGCTTTTGTCCACTTAGAAACACTTATTCAATCCGAAGTTAATTCAAACACTTTTTCAAAAAATAAATATTATATATATTTGTCCAAACAAACCCTAGTTCATTTTATCAGGTAAAAAATCTATTTTATATTTAGTATTTGAGTACTTAAAGTTATTGACTTTACAAGTTATTTTTGTCCAACAACTATAGTCGACCTAAAAAAAGAAAGGTCACGTCGATTAGAGTTAAAAGCTCAAGTTAGAAAAAAGTTTATACTTATGTAAATCGTGTTACTCAAGGGTTTTTTTTTCCATGTATAAAGAGAGACAAAGATTATTAATTTATTGTCTAATTTGATTTAGCTCTAAACAATTATAAATCAAAGTTATTTTATATATATATAATTAACTTATTTATGGAAGTTCATTAACTATTGCTATGCTAGCCTTTTTCAATACCCAACTATATCATTAGCTCTTTTTTAGGCATTTCTTTATTTACTCAGAAAAAATATATTTGAAATTCAAATAATTGCTACAAATGTCATTAAATATCCCTTTTAAACATCATTGTTCTATGTTTTGTTCATTGAAAAGGATGGCTCCTTAAACCATTTTTTGGGCTCTGTTTCAAATTTATATGGCAAAATGCATTAATCACCATAATTGATTTTGTTTGAAAAAAAATTCAAATCTTTCAATTTGGATGGTTATTCCTTATAAAATATCTCTTTGATCATTAATTATGGTATTATATTTTAAGAGGAAAATCTTTTTAAAAAATCTAACCTAAACTCTAATATTTAATATTTTTCAAAAACCAAGTTAAGTTTTTAATTTGTAAAACAGTCCTTCCACCATTAAATTTTTTGAATTTTTAAATATTTATTACCAACGTTTCCAAAAAAAAAAAAAAAAAAAACTAGCTATTTTTTTCTAACAAAAGTAGTTTTGAAAAACTCTTTTGTTTTGTTTTTAAAAATTGGCTAAGATTTTAACCCCTGTATTTAAAAAAGATCCCTCTAAACCTCCAAATCATTGAAAAATTGGAGAAAAACAAACTTTTTTTTAAAAAAAAAAATGAAATAATTAATAAACAAGGTTGTAGCTATCAGAGCTTAGCTCAATTGGCACTTGTATATATCCGTTTGTTTGTTTGTTTTTCTAGAAGTGAAAACCATAATAAAAGAATCAACCATAAATTTAAAAACTAAGAAAGCATAGTTTTATTTTGCAATTTTAAATAGTATTACAATAGTAAAAGAGTATGAACAAGAGTGTCAATAGTTTAAGCATTAACATAAAGAGTGAGCATGATAGATCGAAAAATCAAGTTGATCGACTAAAAAATTTCAAAACTTAAATCGAGTGATCGACCAACCAATAGTCGATTTGTACTTGTTCGTGGTCATGATTGACTTGAACATTTACTAAACAAACTATAGTTGGTTCAGTCGAAAATCCGACTCAGACTGTCTGATGCTCACCCTTAGTTAAGATATGTGTCAAAACTAACAACGACAAACATAATTCGTGAAATAGAAAACATATACTCACTCCAACAACAAATAATAAATAGAAGAACATTAAAATTTTGGAAACTATAAGAATGGGTAATAAAAGTAAATAGAAAATGAAATAAATAAATAAAATGTGAGATTATGAGAAATACATGTTTGGTGTTAAGATAGGGATAATGATTAATTGGAGATGAAGGTTCCATGAAATGGTGTGGGGGCTTTTGCATTAAATTGGAAAGGGAATCAAT
>JBBPDJ010000002.1:8138658-8160284 GCA_037974625.1 Cucumis cinereus | reverse complement strand
GGGAAGTGGGCCCTTTATGCATTTAATAAATGAAATAAATAAATAAATAAATAAAGGGTTGAATTTGAAAGCAAAAATGTGTAATAAATGAGAAATCAGTTTTCAGTATTTGCAGCTGCCAAACCCCTCTTTTAATTCCCTCAACTAACTTTCATTACCTACTTTCTCTAATTTATTGCTCCCTCAAATTTGGTTTTCTAATTTCCACTTTTTAAACCCTACTCTTCTAATTTCAAATATATAATAATATATTAAAATATCATTTTCGTTTCATCGTTTGAAGTTTGTTCCATTGATTTTAGTTTTTGTACTTTCGATCGATCTTAAATTTAATCACGGGTTTAGGGTTTGGAGTGAATTTATTGTTATTTTTTAAAATTTGCGTTTGTTATCTATAAAATATTAAAATATCATTTTTGTTCTATTCTCATCCTTATACTTTTAATTGTTTCATTTTAGTTATTGTATTTTCAATAAATCTTAAATTTAACCCTCAGTGTATATTTATTATTATTTTTTTTAATTTTCTTTTGTTATCTATAATATTTTTAAGTTAATTTTAAGAGGCTAAATTTAAGAATTGTTGAAAATACATGACTAAAATTTAAAACGAAAATTAAATAAACTTGAAGGTATCAATTTAAACTAATAATTGTATTAATTTGAGTCTTAGAATTTTGTAAGCGTATAAACTTACACCCTCCATTAAGTTTCATTTAGAAAAACTTCGTATGAAACATATAATTATATCAATTAAATCATTAAACTTTCATAAAATAATCTATAAGATTCTTAGTCAAATTTTCATTTAATAATTGTTTATGCATTTACTATAATCCTCCATTTTTTTTAAAAACTAACTTTATGTTTGAGAATCTAAATTATGTTAGAATTGTTCTAGTTTATATAAGCTCAGGACCTAAAGATATAAATGAATATTTACTCTAATAAATAATAACAATAATAAATTTACTCTGTTTTAAATTAAAATACTTGGACTACATCTATCTTCATGTAACCCATTAGATACCAAATTAAAACATGCCATGTGGCAAAATTGATTTTTTTTCAAAAGAATGAAATTATTATTTGATTATCATGTGATAAATGATGGGCTAGGTAAGATAGGTATAGCAAAGGCTACAACTAATCATTACGCATCAGTTTTAGTTCTTATACTTTCAAATTTGTAACAATTCAGATCTTGTATTTTAATGTGCAACAATTAATTCCTATATTTTTTTTTTCTTTCTTTCTTTAACAAATTTGTCTCTAATTCTATCCTGATAAATCTCATCAAAATGATGTGTTTATTTTCTTTACGAAATAACTTTAGGGGCTAAATCATTACAAATTAAAATACTGTATGAACTAAATTGTTATTTATTAAAGTTTAAGGACAAAATTGTTATACATATGAAAGTATAAAATTAGATTGTTACAAAATCAAAGTTCAGAAACTAAGGGTGCATCTATATTACATTTTCAAGTGATTAAATTAAAAAAAAAGTGTGTTTAAAAAATTTATGTGTTTGGCAACCACCTAAAATAGATTTGAGAAAATGAGTTTATAAATTAATGTGGTTTAGAATAAATACTTAAAACCACTTTTAGATAAATGAATTTTGAGTGTTTAATGGTTAATATCCCTAGTTTGTATGAAACACTCCAGCAAACACCTTCGACTATCTTCACCAACCAACCTCTGACAACCGTCTTTGTCGACTGTTGCCGGTCAACAACCAACTACCATCTCCAATCCATTGTTTTCTACGCGTTGTTGATAACCAGTTTTTGTCTATTGTTTTCTCCACAACCGCTTTCAGCCATCCTCTAACGACCGCTTTTTTACAATTGTAATCGGCCAAACTTTGACTAACCATTTTCTGGTGGCTGCCGCAGGTGAAATGTCGACCATATTAACCATCGTTGACGAACTTCTGGTCACTATTTTTTTGACTACTGTTTTTCGTCGAACGTTGATGGTCAGGTTTTGTCTATTGTTTTTTCGGCAACTATTGTCGGTCGACCTCCGACAACCATTGCTGATCAACTACTTTCGACTATCGTTTTTTATGATCGTCATCGACCAACTTTCGACAACTGTTTCATAATAAGTGCTATCAGTCAACCTCTGAATGCTCCTGTCTTTAACCTCCGACCATCATTTTCCAACATTGCCTCTGGCCAACCTTCATCGACTACTTTTCGACAATCGTGGTTGGCTAACTTTTGTCGATCATTTTTCAGTGACTGTTGTTGGTTATCTTTTGTCGATCCTTGTTTGACAACCGTTGTCAACCAACTTTCGTCGATCATTTTTCGGTGATCGTTGTTGATCAAATTTCGTTGATCATTGCTAACCAACTTTTATTGACTGTTTTTCAATAACAGTTGCTGGCCAAATATCGACGATCGTTGTCGATCAACTTTCGTTGATTGATATTTGGTAACCGTTGTTGGCCAACGTTTGTAGACCATTTTTGTGTGACTGCTAGCGGTCAACTTTTGTTAATCGTTTTTTGTGACCGTTATTGGACAACTGTCATCAACCATTTTTCAATAACAATTGCTTGCCAACTACCGACGATGTTTTTCGGTGACTGTTGCATGTCGACTTTTGTCGATCGTTTTTTTTGTGATAGTTGTATGCTTACTTTCGTCAATCGTTTTTCGGTGTTCGTTGTCGATCAACTTTCGTCGATCATTTTTCGTGATCGTTATCGATTAACTACCAACAATCGTTTTTTATGATCGTCGTCGACTGAGTTTCTGACGGACGTTGTTGCCAACCTCTTATTACAATTTTACAGTGACTGTTCCTGGCCACCTTTGACCACCATCCTGAATGATCGTAAGTGAACTCCTATCAAAGTCTCCACTGACAAATTGTTTTATTACAATTTGAAATTATAAAAATAAAAAACTTTGAGTACACAACAAATTAAATAAATTTTTACCTAAAAATACTTTTGAAAAAAAGTTGCCACGCATATGTGTTTTTATTTTAAAGAGTTTTTAAAAAAAATGTTTAAATGAAAATGCATTTTTGGAAAACATCTTTTTTTCTTAAATCATTCGAAACAAACCCTAAATTGCTACTTTTATATAAGTTGAAGGATCAAAAGTGTTTATATTAGAATGTGACTAAGGGCCAAAAACCTAGCAAATGATATTTTAACCTTTTCTTAATTTAAGTTTCTAACTTTTATATCAAGATTATTTTTTAAAAAAAGAATAATAATGTAGATATTTTTTTTTAATATACGATAAGAGTGAAATAACATTGTAATGATAAGAGTGAGATAACATTGTAATAAGTATTAAGTGTATTTTAAGATGTACCCAAGTATTATATTAGTCGGTTAAAGGTTGCCATTTATTGACGTGAGATTTAAATTTGGAAATATTGCAACAAACTACTTTTTATTTTGATTATTTGGTCTCTTCCTTTATTTTACGAACTAAAACAATCGAATCAATAAAATAACGTTGAAATAAAATATAATAAACAAACAACTTTTTTTATATTGGAAATGATTGATCAAACTCTTGAAAATTTGATTAAAAAAAAAGTTAATTTAGATATCCATTATATATTATTTATAATGGTTTCGATTAGAAATAAAGCTACCACAAGTTATTCATAAATTATATAGTTTTTTTCTTTTGTTTTTCCTTTATTTTATAAGATTAAGTTTTGAATATTTCTCAGAATGAACATTCTCTCCTTTTCGATTTGCTTATATTTTAAAAGGATTGAAGGTGTTGATGCCAAATTTTGATCAAGTAAGATGTACCTAATTTCCACGGGACAACAATGGAAGATCTATATCTTAGGGGAAGGAAGCTCTCCTACAAGCAAAGGGAAAAATTGAACACAATGTGGTGTAGGCCACAACTACTCCGATGCTTAAGTAAGCAGATGAGAAGAAAGAGAGAGAGAGTATTAGATATTGGTCTTAAGACTTACCTCTCTAATGCATTTATCGACCTTATTTATAGGTTTAATCTCATCTCCTACATCTTATTAGATTAGGATTCCATGTTGGGTTGGTTGTTATGCATGTTTGCTTCAGACTAAGGTCGCTCGACCCAACATTCTCACCAAGAACTTTTGGAGTTTAATCCCTCTTGAGTTTGGCCTATGTTGGGCTCTCGGTCTCTTAGGTCTTGGCATAGGCGAGTCGAGGCCGACCAGCTTCGGCCCAATTTTGAGACCACTTCTTCAATCCTCTTTTGTTTTGACTCTTTTGACCCTGTTTCTTTGAATCCACTATAACATGATTTTTTCTTCTTTCTTGTTGGGGTTAAGAAGAAGAAAAGTATATTGTGTTGATGTCAAATTTTGCCTAATCTCTATAGGGCAACAATGGTAAAAAAAAAATTTAGGAAAAAAGTGCTCACCTGCAAACAAAAAGAAACATGGACACTTGTGCGGTGTATGCCACAATCACTTTGATGCTTAAGTCAGAAGGTAGAAAGAAGAAAAGAATATTTGATACTGATTGAAGAACTTGTAGTTCATGTTCTATTCTGCCTTATTTATATGTTTTGACCTTCCTCCCATTCTTGATCCGATTAGATTTTTTGATTCGAATGCTTGTTCATGAATCCCTTTTGGGCTGAGGCCGACCAAGCTTATGTTTTTTACTAGCACTTTTAGGATTTCATCCCTTTTTGGCTAAGCTTATATTGGGGTTATCAACCTTGAGCTATTTTTTAAGGGCAAGTCGAGGCCGACCAGGTCCATCTCTCTTTTGGTCTTGTTCTTATCATCTCGTTTCCTATTCATTGATCATTTTACACCCGTTTTCAGAATCCACCCACAACATCAATAAATTCCAAAGTTAATAACAAAATCCCCTTAAACAAAAGTAGAGGAGAACCAACTAGGCAAACAAGACGACCACCAAATAACAACTTCTTTCAAGCTAGAAGAAGAAACATTCATAAAACATGCACAAAAATGTCATGAACAATAACTGCCACAACAAGGTTATGGGTGCTTGCACGAAGGGTTTCTAAGAAACTTATTCTATGGAGTTGAACTTGTTTTTACTTTATTTTAATTTGATGTTATGTGGTTCAATCTCTAACACTTGATCATCTTATTTTCTCTCGATTGAATGTGTATGCTTGATTTGAAAATATTCTTGAAGCTGAAGGCTTGAAAAAATGCTTGTATATATTTAAAGAACTTGGGCTTCAGAGAGGAGAGGAGAGTCTCCTAATTGTTTCAATAAAATAAATTTATAAAAATAAGTCTGACCAATGCATACCCACCAAATAACATTGCCTTAACCATTTTTTTTTTTTAAAAAAAAAAGTTAATAGAGCTCTTTTTCTCAATTTTGTATTGTATATATTTCAATTTAGTAAATACACAAGAGAAAGCAAATTTAATGCTATTTGGAGTATAGAATTTCGTTCGAGATTCAAATTGCAATACTCTTCTTATATAATTAAATAACAAGTTAAAATACTTTAAAATTTGGTTCAATTTAATTTTTATACTTTCAAATGCCTAATTTTAGTCATTAGACTAATAAAAAAAAATCTAAATTTTAGTTCTTACAACTTGTTTATTGTTAATTCTTTCAAAAACCTTTTGTTAGTTATTAGGTTAAAAGTCATTTTTGGTTCTTAAACTTTGATGAAAGTAACAATTTATTCTATGAATTTTGGTTTGTAACGATTTAGTTCTTATACTTTCAATTTTGTAACAATTTAATCATTAAACTTTAATATATAATAATTTAGTCATTGTACTTTCAAATTTGTGATAATTTAGTCCCTAATGTAAACAAATTCATTAAAATCAAATACTAATTTTTATTATTTTATGATGTAAACTTTGTATTTTATAAAAAAATTGAAACTCTTATTAGTTTATCGGGTTATTTATGCAAGAAATCTCAATAAATCTTAACTCTAATTTCTACAATAGAGACTAAATTGTTACAAATTTTAAAGTACAATGACTAAATTGTTAAACAGAAAATTTAAATCATTACAAACAAAAGTTTAGGTACTAAATTTTTACTTTATAAGAGTCTAGGGACCAAAATGACTTTTAACCTATTTATTACTATTTTCACTCTAAATTTTGAAAACATATCCACACATTACATTTATTTTCATGAAATTTATTATTATTATTTGGTTGAATTATTTTTTTTACTTTAACAGATTAAATTTAAGATTCACTAAAAGTGCAACCTAGAATTAAAATAAACATTTATAGAAGTTTAGAGCCCGTTTGATAACGTTTTTGTTTATTGTTTCATGTTCATGTTTCTCATTTTTTAAGAAATAAACTTGTTTAATAACTGTTTCCATTTATTGTTTCTAAAATTTAAGAAATATTATTAAGAATGGGCAAAAATTGAGAAACAATAAAAAATAGTTTCTCTTGTTTCTGTTTCTATTTTTATTTTATCATTTCTACACTTAATGAATATGAGCTTTAGGTGGATTGGTATCAGGCACCCATGATAATTGTCTTCCTATTGTACGTCATGTATTTTTTTTTGAAGAATTTGTTTCACTACATTTCTTAATTTTTTCCCTTTTCTTTATTAATTTTTGTATTTACAAAAATTTCCAATATTTATATTTTATTTTATTTTGAATTTTAAAAATTTCTTATATTTAAAATTATATATTATTTTAATTTTTAATATGTACATTAATTCTTTTATATTTCAAATTTCAACTTCCGATAATTTTTTATTTTTTTCTTTTATATTTATTTCTTTATAAGTTTTTTAATTAATTTTTCTATTTATATTTTATTGTAATTTTGAATTTTAAAATTATCTAATATTTAGATTTCTATGTTATTTTAATTTTCAATATGTATATTTTTTTTATATTTCACTTTTTAAGTATTAATTCTTCCAATATGCGTGTTTATACATTATTTTAATTCTAATATTTTTAGTATATGATTTGAAATCTAGTGAATTTTTTTTAGAGAAAACAAAGTAGAAATTTACAGTATATAAATATTTCAGATTAAGATATTCATTTAGAATATGATATAACTTTGTTATTATATTTTAGCTGTCATCGAGACTTTTTTGTATTAGATAACATAATTTTTTATAAAATATTTTTTCATTTTAATGTACAACACATATATATTATCGTTGCAAAAGAAAAAAACAAAAAATAAAAAACAGTTATAAAAAAAATATATGTTTTTTGATTAAAAAACAAAAATAGTTATCAAACATAGTTTTGTTTCTTATTTTAGAAAAAGAAACAGAAAAACAAAAAACAAAAAACTACAAGGTTATCAAATGGGCCGACTAAATTTGAGAGACCAAACCGATATTTTAAGAAAATATTATTTAATTTTAATTTATGGCTCACATTATTCTTAATAAGATATCTCATAAAACAAAGAAAAAACCTCAGGAAGAAAATCCACGTCAGCATCCAACTAGGAAGAGTAGATCTAAGCCACGTGCCCATACGTTCTATTTAGTTGTCTCGACCTACCTACGTGGTTTCTCATTTCCACTTATTAAAAACCCCCAAAATTCCCCCCTTCTTCTAAACTAAGACTTATCTTTGTTCACTTTTCAGAACACACCACCGGCGACGGCGACGGCGTCGACGGCGATTTTCCCGACGACCTCCACCGTCTCTTCGCCCGACTTCTCAACTCCTTCCTTGAACTCTTTCAAACTAGTCTATTCTCAGTGTTCGTCACCGAATCCTTTTTCTTAAATCTGAATTAATCTTCGCTCTGCAACTCACTTTAACGGCGCTCTGCCTTTCCTCTTCAACAATCTTCGTAAGCTCCGGCGGATTTTTGTTTGAATGTGCTTCTTTTCTGGCTTTTGCTGTTTTGTAGAATTTTGGAATTTCTCCCATTTCCAAACATTCTCTACAGTCCTTTTCGTTTTCTACTTCTAGCATCTTGTTTGTATGTATGCGACATGTGTTGAGTGAAACTAGCTTAGTTTCAGTAATTTTATTCTTGTCTGAGCCATTTTGAGGTCTCTGTAATTGTGGTTTTTTGTTCAGTAGCTGTATATTTCCTGCTATGTCTTCTTTGTGTTGGTTTTGTCTTCGGAGTTAATGAACAATGCGAGCATGCTTGAAGATGAAACGGCTGGTTGAGTTCTTCATCTTCTTCGTTTTGGCTCCGCTTTGTGCTCGATGTGTAAACCTATCTTTAAACGCCGACGTTTTGGGTCTGATTGTGTTTAAGGCTGCTGTTCAAGATCCCAAGCTGAAGCTCGCGAGTTGGAACGAAGATGACGATAGTCCCTGCAATTGGACTGGTGTTCAATGTAGTCCCAGATCCAAACGAGTCATCGAGCTCAACCTCAATGGCTTCTCTCTCTCGGGTCGGCTTGGCCGAGGTCTTTTCCAGTTGGAGTTTCTGCAGAGATTATCGGTCTCGAATAACAATCTTAGTGGAAATATAAGCCCTAATTTTGCTCGAGTGGAAAGTCTTCAGGTGATTGATTTGAGTGGGAATAATTTCTCCGGTGATATTCCGGATGATTTTTTTCGTCAATGTAGGTTATTGAGAGTCATTTCTTTGGCTAACAACAAATTTTCTGGGAAGATTCCTGATAGTTTGAGCTTGTGTGGGAGTCTTATTTCAGTTAACTTTTCCTCGAATTGGTTTTCGGGTTCTTTGCCTTCTGGGCTTTGGTCTTTCAGTGGGCTTCGATCTTTGGACTTGTCTTATAATGCTCTGTTGGGTGAAATTCCAAAGGTAATTGAGAATTTGTATAATCTGCGGACTCTTAACTTGAGCAAGAATCGATTCTCTGGACAAATTCCTGATGGTATTGGGAGCTGTTTGCTTCTGAGGTCCATTGATCTTAGTGAGAATTCATTGTCTGGGAATCTTCCTCAGACCATGCAGAAACTTGTGTTGTGTAGTAATCTGATCTTAAGCAGGAATTTGTTTGATGGAGATGTTCCAGAGTGGATAGGAGAAATGAAAAGCCTTGAAACTCTGGACTTTTCAGGGAACAATTTTACTGGTCGTATTCCAACTACAATGGAGAATCTTCAATATCTAAAAGTTTTGAATCTCTCTTCAAATGGCTTTACTGATAGCTTTCCAGAATCTTTGATGAAGTGCCAAAGCCTTTTGGCATTAGATTTCAGTCATAATTTGATCATGGGTAATCTTCCTGCAATCAGAAGTTTACGCAAGCTGCAGTTTTTGAGACTGTCTGGGAATTATTTTGTTGGTCCTATTCCAGAAACTATTGGAGATTTGAAAGCTTTAAGCATTCTTGATTTGAGTGGAAATCAGTTGAACGAAAGCATTCCTGTTGCAATTGGAGGAGCTGTGTCCCTAATTGAGCTGAAGCTGGATGGAAATTTTCTAGGGGGTGAAATTCCCTCTTCAATTGCTCACTGTTCTTCCCTTACAACTCTGTAAGCGTCCTTTCCTCGTTCACTTTTCTACTTTTGTTTGATTGAATTTCCATTTGCATTTTCTAGCATTGCATTTACTATAAACCGTTTTTACCTTAAACTAGTTTCTTGCAATTGTTCGGTTTCAAACTTGCTTATATGATTCAGAAACCATTTATGGCATTGTAATTTATGCAAAGAAACTTGGGTATTTTCTGGATATAGTCAGTCTTTATAACTTTAGTTAGTTCATTCCATTTTTGTTTTTAGTATTTGAAAGGCTGGGCACCCTTTTAGTCTTTGTTTTGAGCTTTCTTCTAGACATTATAGGACGAGCACAATTAGTCTTTTTAAAGTCTCTTTTTCAGTTTTTGATAATTTCATGGATTTGGTTCCGTCTTGGTGCAAAATTAGGCATCCTTTTAAGCACTTTAATCTTTCTTATTTAGTTTCCAATTAAAAATATCTTTTGTAATCATCTATAGGTGATTTGGGGTTTTCCCTTATTTCATTTATTCAATGAAATGTTTCTTATCGAAAAAAAGAATTTGGCGTTTGCTTGGCATTTAATATGACATAGTTTATCTAATATTTCTGTTAACATTTTTTTTTGTCAAACTTGGCAGGTTCATATCACACAATAACTTAACTGGCCCAATACCAGCAGCACTAGCTAAACTCTCTTATCTTCAAAATGTCGATTTATCCTTTAACAATCTCAATGGAACTCTTCCAAAGCAGTTGTCTAATCTACCAAACCTTCTTGTGTTCAATATATCTCACAACGACTTTAAGGGTGAGCTGCCTGGTGGTGGATTCTTTAACACCATTTCCCCTTCATCCGTTACTGGCAATCCATCCCTTTGTGGCTCTATTGTTAATAAGTCTTGCCCTTCTGTCCTTCCGAAACCTATTGTTCTTAATCCGAACTCGACATCAGATTCCATTTCCAGCTCGCTGCCACCAAGTAATAATCACAAAAGAAATAGAAATATTCTCAGCATTTCTGCACTGGTTGCCATTGGTGCCGCTGCTTTCATAATCATTGGTGTAATCTCGATCACCATCCTCAACCTTCGCGTTCAATCACCCACGTCTTCTTCGTCTGCAGCTGCACTTGCATTATCTGTTGGGGATGATTTCAGTAATTCCTCCAGTCCCGATGCGAATTCTGGAAAGCTTGTGGTGTTTTCAGGAGAACTTGACTTTAGCACAGGAGCTCATGCCTTGCTGAACAAGGATTGTGAGCTTGGACGTGGTGGATTTGGAGCAGTTTACCATACTATTCTGCGGGATGGACACTCGGTTGCAATCAAGAAGCTTACAGTTTCTAGCCTTGTCAAGTCCCAAGAGGATTTCGAGAGGGAAGTTAGGAAGTTTGGCATTGTAAGGCACCAAAATCTCGTGGCACTGGAAGGTTATTATTGGACTCCCTCGCTACAACTTCTTATATACGAATTTGTCTCCGGAGGTAGCTTGTATAGGTTGCTCCACGAAGCATCGAATGACAATGTCCTGTCATGGAATGAGAGATTTGACATAATTCTTGGGACAGCGAAAGGTCTTGCTCACTTACATCAATCAAACACAATCCACTATAACATAAAATCCAGCAACATTCTTATTGACTGTAATGGTCAACCTAAGGTGGGAGATTATGGTCTAGCTAGATTGCTGCCAATGTTAGACCGTTATGTTTTAAGTAGCAAGATCCAAAGCGCACTCGGTTACATGGCACCCGAGTTTGCTTGCAGAACAGTAAAGATAACTGAAAAATGTGATGTGTATGGCTTCGGGATATTGATTCTAGAGGTGGTTACAGGGAAAAGACCTGTCGAGTACATGGAAGACGACGTTGCAGTCCTCAGCGACATGGTCAGAGAAGCAGTGGAAGAAGGAAGAGCCGAAGAATGCATCGACAGGAACCTGAGAGGGAACTTTCCAATCGAAGAGGCTGTTCCCGTATTAAAATTAGGCTTGATATGCACATCCCATGTTCCATCTAACCGACCCGACATGAGAGAAATGGTTAAGATTTTGGAGATGATCAAATGCCCATCTGAATTACAAGAAGAACTGGGATAAAACTCAACCAAGAACACAATAACGTATTAACCCGGGACAAGGTCACACACCCGGTTCGTACGGTGAAAAAGAATCCAGCGTGGTTTATCTGATGATGCAAAGGGACTCGAAAAAACTGTTGAGAGCAGCTACCATTGTTTTTTTTTTTAGGCGCTGTGTAGTTTTTTGCTTGTTTCTTGTAATTTTATTTCCTTTTAAAAAGTCAGTGGATTCACTTTCACCAAGCTTCCTATTTAGTTATAGTTCTTTTCTCCCAGTAACTCTTTAGCCCCTAATTATATCATCTGAATTTTTGTATGATAAAAGCTGAGGCAACTTCAGTAGATTATCTTATTATTATTTTTGAAACTTAACTTTTTTTTTTTTTTCTTTTGCTTCTCAGCATTTGCTGTTCTTGGCAGCTTTCTGTTGGGGAAAGGACAGGGTTTGACTTGTCTTCATTTGTTAAAAAGTACAATGGAGAAGGTCAGAGGTAAAAGATTCTCAAACCCACTTGAAAACAAAAGAATGAAATCAAAACAGGTGAGTGAAATTTTAAAAAAATGTAAAAAGTACATAGAAATTAGAAAAAAGAATTGTGTAAAATGTCTTTGCTTTGGAATTGAAGATTAATAATACTTTTTTTTTTTCATTATCTTAATTGTCTCCAGTTTTTATATTCAACTTGTTTGTCTCTTCTTTGTTGTTTTCAATTCCCTCCACACACCCAATTTTTATATAATTGTTTTTTTTTAAATTCAAATATAAACTAGTTAAAAAAAAAGGAAAAAAAAAAACTATTGTAAGGATGTTGATTTATGCAGGGGTGAACATAAAATCAGACACTTGATTTTTAGTGAGGTAGTGAGGCCTTGGTTTGGTTTGAAATTCCAAGGAAACCAAAATTTTCGGTTCAATTGATTTTGGATTTAAAGCCGAACATAACCAAATTGAATATTTGTGGTTTGATTTAACCCCGAAATGAACTACAAACACCTTTAGATTGATGCCTATTAGAGTAGTTCGTCTCTTCATTAGGATAAGACATAAGACTAAGGGTCAGTCGCATAAATGACATTTAAGCAAAAAAACAATAGAATATAGCACAAAGTTAAAATAATTGCATCACACAAAAATTGGTAAAAGACTAAAAAACTCACATCTAGCTATCACTGGATATCACTAATGATTGCTATCAATTGTTATCACTACTATTTGTCACAATTACGAGTGTTTGTTCATAGTTTTCTCAAATTAAAAGCTATCATTGACAAAAATTATCAATGATAGTAATTGATAACTGTTACAAGTTGACCGATAAATGTTATTAGCAATAGATTTCAATTTGAGAAATATGGTATTAATTTACAATTGTTATCTAAATAGCCACTAAAGAGCAGACTTGTATTATGTTTTTAGTTTATTTCCTAAATTGTGTTGTCTGCTATAATTTTTCGATTAAATGTCAATCTTTAAAATAGATTGGAATTTTGGCTAAGACAATAAGTCAACCACCATGATTAATTTTAATGTTTTTGGATTAAAAACCATTTTTTTTGGCTTTAAACTCTGTTAATTTAGTTCACAAATTTGTTGAATGCTAAAGGTAAAGGAATTGATATTTGAAGGTATAGCCAAAAGGGGTATTTCAATAATAATTTTTTTAATTTGAAAAAGGAAATTAATTTTTTAGAGGGTTGAATTTTGATGAATGAGGTGTACCAATTGGGAAGTATAGTAAGATTTTGTTGGGTTAATTCAAAAAGATGAGGTTAGGATAGAATATTAGGTAGCAATAGCAATAGCAATAGCAATAGCAATAGGCATTTGAATACAATTAATTGAATTATCAACCACATGGACCCTCTTTTGGAATTCCTTGACTATTCAAGACAGACAGATATGTTTACATATTATTTAATATATCATTCTATGTTTCATTTTCATTAACATTATACAATTTTGATAATCTTCTACTTCTTTTAAAATTAAATATTGAATATCTTTGTCGAAGCTTACAAATTTATTAATTTTGTCGTTTTTCATTTGTTCTTTTTTTTTTTTTTTATTATTAAAAAAAACAACTTATTAATTTTGTAACATAAACTTGCTTTATAATTCATTGAAAGCATATGAGTTGTGATAACAATGTTTTAATGATTTATCGGAAAAGCTCATCACGTAGTAACTATTTAAGAGTTTATAACATATTTTAAAAGTTTAATATGCGTGAAGACTGTTGTTGCGTTGAGTGTGCAAATTAATCTAATCTAGTCTATCCAGTTGGTATGCGATGGACAAAGGAGGATGGAAATGCGTTGGTTAGCCTCAAAGCAATGCAGGTGTTTGTGTTATAGAAATTATGCGATGAATGAAGTTAAGAAACTATTCTCTAATCCTTTTTACAAACATGGATTGTTTTCATGCACTCAGTACTAATTAAGACAAGCAATCTTTCAGCATATTCATGCTACAAATATTCTATTTCTAGATATAAATGATGCACTGACAATACGATAGATTTATGCTTATTTAAAAGTTACTTCTTATCTTTGCTTATCGTGGTCTAAGTTATTTACTCTTTCGAGCAGTTGACTACCTTTACTTGAAAGTACTCTTTCGATGCGTTCAAGTTTATTACATGGTAAGGATAAGACAAAATGAATATAATTACCATGCTTAGTTTCGATTACTTTCTAACTTCCTAACTCACTAGTGACTTTAGCTACTCATATAATAAACATAGAAACCCAAAACATGAATGTGATGAAACATTGAGTACTCATATTACTAATGAAAATATGTTACAAATGAACTATCAAATACAAATATTTGAAATGTAGAAAATAAACACTACACAAAATGAATGGAGCTATGATTTACAATTTCTTGCTTCCTAGAGTGGATGACATTTGCAGAGCTTTTCGGTTATGGAGTGAATGGATAATGGAGATGAAAGGTAAATCTGAGCAAAGTTTTGGTCTCGGTTATATTAGGACTGCTCTATGATGTTATGTACATCTATATCTCTTTGGTTTATGATCTCTCGAATGAACTATTTATATTCTTTCGATACTCGCTGCCCATTAAGCACGTCCCGTGTTCTTCGATGGCGATTTCTACAGTGAATGGGTCTCAAACACTTCTCGAAAGTCTTGCATTGCATTCGATCTTCGGTGCATACTCTACTATGCGATGGATTGTTTGTATTCTCAACGCCTCATGAAATTCTTGCTATGCTTCAATTGATGTCTTCCTTTATCAATTATTCTTAGCATTGCTTCTGATTAAGCGTTGAAAATTCTTCAAGTAATTTGATCTAGCTTTTGTAAGAATCGTGCCATGAATGATACCAAGAGATCACAGTTTCCAAATAACACCGTATTGTAAATAGTGAACACATTGTTGGCACAAAGTATAATTTCTAAGTGTATTTGATGCGCTTCCTATGTGTTTCACTTAATAATCTTAAATAAGGTAGCATAATAACACATATCTCTACCAATTATCAACTTGCTAAGTATAAACAATCTGTGAGATCACGATACAATTATCAATAACTTTCATGACATCCAAAATTACTTTCATCTACATTCTTCTTATTCTTTCTGTTTCATTCTTTTGCTTAGCAATTAAGGTCACTACAAATAGGGGTACTAGTAGAGAACCATTTGAGAGATTTGCCAATAATAAGCTAAAAAGAAGTCTTTTTAATTTTTTTTGAAAGATTTACAATAATTATCAAATAAAGGGTTTTAAAAATATTTGAAAATAGTATTATAAACCTTTAAAAATATTGTAAACTTAAAAAAAAAAGATATTTTGATAATAAATAATTATTGATAAATAATTCAAAAATTATCGAAGTCCCACGACCTTTGAATCATAATAATTTCTCAAGGTTAATATTCTTTTTTCAATGGTTCTATTTTGACACTTTCGAAGGTTTTGCTAACCCTTGAAAAATGATTTATTCAATTTTTTCTTAAATAATGTTTTTCAAATGTTGTGACTTCAAAAATAGTCCCCTTTCTTGTAGTATTGGACGTTTAACTTTTTAGGGCCAAGGTAGGTCGAATTAACACAATCACTACAACAAGTATGATCTTTTATAGCTTATTCATGCACAAACAACATATTTCATAATAGTGAATATACATTTTGTAATACACAATGGCCTATTTTACACTTTTATTCTCTCCTTTCACAAACATTTTTTTAATTGATCTTCTTTTATCCCTTCCTTTCTTAAATCCATATCTCTTTTCTCATGATCTAAATTAGTATTTAACGACAAAATGAATATACCTCAACTCAACATAGTGCTCATACCCATCTTACCTATCATTTTCTCTCCTACCTCTCTTTGTATACTTTTTGTATTAAACTATATCATTTCTTAATATCGAACAATTGTAGACTTTTCTTTTACTTTAAAATTGGGTAGGGTTGGGTTGCTAATGTTTGTATTATTTTTCCCCTTTTCACATGCTTCTTTTGGAAATTGAAAAGAAAAAGAATTGGCTTATTGATCATAATTAGCAACACCCAATAAAAGAAAATTCTATTTTTGGGTTTTCTATTATTGATACTTCAATGTTTGTTATGAATGGATGCATATACAATAATTCTTGTTCTATTACAAAGCATATTTTTATGGGCTAATTAACTTTGTAAAAGAAAAAAAAAAGATCCATTTTTAGGTAATCTTACTCTTCATCTAAATTTAAGTTGACTAAATCCCTATAAAAAGCCTTCTCATCCTCTCCAAAACTTCATCCACTCACAAAAGCAAGACTTGGAACATCACCAAAGGCCAAGAACACACACCAAAGCCAAGAATTAAAAAAAGAAATGGCTAAGAAAATGATTGCATTGTTCTTGATGTGCATTGTTGTGGTAGCTGCTTTGCAATTTGCCAGTGCCGATAATGTGGATGAAGTGGCCAAATATGAGGCCACATTTGATGCCAAATACAAGTCTTGCTTTAAAACTTGTGAGAAGGAATGCCTTCAAAATGGTAGTGGCCAAAGCTATTGTGAAGTTAAGTGTGATGAAAATTGTGATGAAAAAGAAACTGCTGGTACTCTCCTCCTCTTTCTATCTTCCCTCTTAAATTATTTATTTCGACATTTTCATCGACATTTCACAAGTCTATGAGTTCGGGATGCATTAACATTTTCATCGGTTTTATGTATAATTTTTTTTGTAAACTTTGATATATTCGAAATAGAGGTTTTGTTTTTTCATATTAATTAGTTTTACATTGTTGTGTGTTCTTTTTGCAGATAAGCTACAAATCAAATTGAATTGAACAATGAGGAACTAAAGGAAAGAAGATCTCTCTTGAGAAGGATCTATCAATATTGTATCAAAATCAAACTTGTGATGTGATTTTAATATTAAAGTTCTTGGTCTTTGGTGTTATTGATACGTGAATAGACTATTTTCATTGTGAGCCTTATTTTTGTTCCAAAACAAAATATATTTATAATTCCCTTATAAATTGTTCATCAACTCTTATCCACATTTGCATTTTGTTTAATAACAAACCTTAACAAGTCTCTAATATTCGTAATTTGGATAATGATATGGAAAAATATAGAGTTGTTGCAAGAGCTTTAGTTAATATAATTTCATAGCATGTTGAAATAAGAACACGAAGAAAGTCTATCGGTTACTTTATCGCCAACAAAGTGATAATCATACTTAATCTACTTTGTCCTCTCTCCTTTCCCAAATTCATTAAGCAAAAGACTTATATTCGGACCTCTCTAAAGATTCAGATATAGCACTTTCTGTCTTTTGATTATTCGACCTCTAAAGAGTATTTTCCATAACAGTACAAAGATTAGAAGTTGATTAGCAACGAAAGAAATCTAGCCAACAAAAGAGGGACATGATGGTTAAAAGTAGTTGAATTTTAGGTGACAATCATGCATTTTGAGATTAAAAAAAAATGCATTTTCAAATATAGCAAAATAAAACAAATTATTTACAACATATAACAAAATTTCATATTCTATGTAGGATCGGCACTAAATGAATAGAATTTAAAATTTTGCTATGTTTTGTAAATATTTTTAAGAATTTCGCCATTTACAATAATTTTTCTACAAATAATTTTAATAATTTTGCTATACTTTGCAGAAGCTATGTGGATTTCTCAAACCATGTGTTATGCGGATGAAGATTTGGTAAAGATTTATGGCTTTCATTGTTCCCCTTCTTACAGACATTTTTGAACAATTTCAAAAGGTGCTAGATCTCGACCAATTGCTGGGATGAGATCATGAAGTTGGTGGCTCGTACGGATTGGGAGGACACTGGCGTCCTTTTGTGGGACGTTTGGAGCTGTCGTAACTCGTTGAGGTTGTGTGGTTATGTCCCTGACAGAGATGCCTTGCTGCGTAAAGTTAGATTGCACATGAAGGAGTTTAGTGTTAAGGCCTCTACTTCGATCAACTTGAATAAGGTGGAGAGTCCGTTGAGTGATTTTTGTTGATCCTCGCCCCCTTTGGGCTTTGGAAGCTCAACACAAACGCATCTTGGGTGGAGAGCTGTGAGGTTGGTGGCATTAGTTGGTTTGTTTGTGACTCTGCGGGGCTCTCTATCCTTATCAGGTGCGAAAGGGTCTTTAAGGGATGGGCCATCAAGAATTTGGAAGCGCAGGCTATAATCAGCGGCCTTTATGCTATTTTCGTCAGGTTTGGTGGCTGCTTCTCCCCCAGTTGTTGACTCAGACTGCTGTGAGCTTATTAACGCTTATTGCTCCTCTGATGCCGACCTATCTGACCTATATTGTCTGGTTAGTGAGATTTTGTCTCTAGCTGTTGTTGCCTAGGTTCGATCTTTTGTTTGGTGGGCACGCTTGATGAATGAGTTGGCCCACTGCCTTGCTCGCGCTGCTGTTGATAAGAATTCTTTTGGGTTTTGTTTTGTTTGCCCTCTTTCTTCCCTCTTTGAAGAAGGGGTTGGGTTGTGGTTGATGTGCCTTGTTGGTTCTCCTCTGCTATCAGTGAGGAGTGTTGCTTTTATGGTTTCTGGTTTTGTTTAATTAATATTTTCTTTTTTTAAAAAAATCAAATTGTTGCAATTGTTGGATTTATGTCCTAAAACTCATGATTTGTGAATTAAACTATTATATTATTCAGGTATTGTTCAAATAAGTTGTTATTGAATGATAGATTTGCTCGTTATAAACTCTGAATTCAATAAACTAAGATTCCTTGACTATAGTGTGAATACTTGAACCTTATGTAGTGACATAAAAGTGGATCAAGTTCGAGTTGATAGCCTAAATGGTATATAGTATAGGAATATGGTTGGTCACCTTATTCTGGAGACACTATAGATGCACCCCCTTTGTATTTAGTACAGACAATGTGATCCTAAATTGTTCATGTGAAGATATGTGAGTGGAGGCGTCTTATCCAATAGTTTGCATAAGACTCGACCATGGAATAGTAACTTTTACTTTAATTCGCCATTTACTGTTTAAAACTGACTATTTCGACTTTGATGACTTAGGTAACTTGTCCATAATCCTAAGCTAACTATGACTTCAATTTATGTGAGATTATTCTCAGATCTACACAGGTGAGGGCAGTTGAACAACGCTAGCTCAATAGACATCCCATTTCAGGGGTAAGATTGGATGGATAGGACACAGGGTACAAGACAAAATTCACTTTTACTCGCTTTTAGGGTGTAAAAAGGTTGTTCCTTTAAGTTTTGACTCCGGGACTTGAACAAGGGGTCCCACCTTCTTTTTGGCTAGAGAGACATTCAGTTCAATAGTTGGATCATAAATCAATTGTTCATTAGAGGATTAGTGGGACTTAAGGAACAAAATATAATTTCGGGGACTAATCATGTACTACTTGTGAAGGTTCGACTTACTAATCATGGTTATATCAAGAGGACATAAATATCTTTATAGTGAAGAGAGTCCAACTACGGGCAATAGTGGACAGTCTTCTTAGGTAACGAAGGTTGTTAGTTAGGTTAAAGAGTTTAGCCAGTTAATCTCAGATCGTTGGAGCTCATTATCTCTAGGTTCATTAGATCCCTCTATTAGCTCATTATGGAATTAAACTTAGAACAATATGATCAAGAAATTTGAATCGTTCAAATTATTTTTTAGATTAAATCGTTAATAATATTCAATATAATTAACGACTAAAAAATTGAGAGAGAAGTGATATTTTAAATAGGGTTTAAATATCAAAAATTTGAATAGGGATTCGAATTAGGTCAATCAGATTAATCCGAATTTGTGTTTAAAATAATTATTTAAATATTCATTAATTAAATAGTTTAATTATAATTATTATTATCATTATTATTATTTAATTAAAATTGGATTTTTCAAATTAATAAGATTAATTGGAAAATTATATTAATTAAATAGGAAAAATAGAAAAAAATCAATTTTGATAAATTGAAAAACAAATTCAAAAGTCAAAATTGTTGACTTTTGGAAATGAGTGGATTTCCATTTTAAAGTGCATTGTGAATAACCTTCTTGCTTCATGTGTTGTTAACCTCACAACAAACCACAAATCCCACTTTATTCATGTTGCTAAGTATCAAATTAATATGTGATATTAGTTTGCATGAAACTTGACTATATACACGAAGATTAATTGGGTTATTTGATTGATGAATGCTTAGTAATTTGTTGGGAATTACTTAGTGTTTATATCATCTTCTATACTCAAAATATCTACAAATTAATCATTTAATTTATCCCACAATCAAATTTTAAGTTTCGAGGACAGTAGAGAAGCTCTTGATGGTGGTCCTTGGAGATTTCATGATCAATAATAACAATAATTCCTGGAGAATTCGAGCTACTAAAAGTTAGTGTTCTACACTATGTTTTTGAGTTTTATCTTTGCATGTCTAATCCTTAAAACCGATGCACTTAAGGGTGATATTTGATCCAATTGTTTCTGCTGCATGATTATTTACTATTTTAGTAATCCACTCCATTGTAACCTAGGTTGAATTAAAGAAATATGTTATTTTCTTTCTAAGAGGTGGAATAGAACAACCTAGTTAAAACACAACGATCATAATGTGGAGTTTTTTGTGCGAATGATCCATTTACAAGCATTTTGGTGAACCGTCCCTCACAAACGTTTATAACCTAACTTTATGCCATTTTATAATTTAGGGATGATCATTTGTAATCCTAATGTGATGGCCATCTCTATAGTGATCTTCATTTTTCTTACCCAAAAACATAACAAATTGTAAGAAAAATGGAGAAAACACAACAGAAAAAGAAATTGGCCATCATTTCTAACGCGATGTGGTTATAAAATGTGGTAATGCTCTATACGTAGAATGATAGATTTCACATGCATATTTGTGAGGGACAAGTCAATAATCTATAATTGGCATGTCTTTCGAATAGGTCATATTCTACACAAGTACTTATCATTTTATAAAGATTCTAGACTTGATTCTTGGATAATTATTATTAGGCTAAACATGTAACATCCTAAAAATTTAAGATAATTTTAGGTTAATTATCTTAAAAGAAAAAGTTGGATTTATTTTGAGATTTAATTTGTTTTGGGATGTTAATTATTTTGGTTAAGAAATTAAATATATATATGGGTATATATATTTAATTATTTTTTGTTAAAAGATAATTGAGAGAGGAGAGAGAAAGATTTGATTGATTTGGAATAGGAAAATGAAAAGATTTATGTTAATTATTTTGGAAAAGATAATAATAATAATAAAAAGATATTATTATTATTATTTATTAAATAAAAATATTATTATTTATTAAATAAAAATATTATTATTTATAAATTTATATTATTATTTATTAATTTAGGGTTGCATCGGAAAACATGAAGTTATAAAAAAATTCACATTCTTCTTCTTCTCCGTGAAACCGCCGCCGCCTCCTCTGTTTTTTTTCTTTATTTTCTTTCGTCGGTTTTCGGCATTTGCTCCACTCAACTGTTACGTTTCTTCGTTCGCCGATACCGTTTAATCTTCTGGATTTGATTTTTCCGTTGTCGCTCACGGTCGCTGTCGTTAGTTATATGGGTAAAGTATTAGTATTTTATTTTGGATTTTTGGATACCCAATAAAGTTAATTGAGAATTAATTTGGGAATTATTCTTGGTTAATTGAAA
>JBBPDJ010000002.1:8123231-8138558 GCA_037974625.1 Cucumis cinereus | reverse complement strand
GACAGTGACGATCTAATTTGGACAACATATAAAAGATGTGGTACAACTTTGTTATTATATTTTAGTTGTCATCAAGAATTTTTTATATTAGATGACATAATCTTTCGATAAAATACTTTTTTGACATTTAACGTACGACACACGCACATAGATGTATATATATATTGTTGCAAAAAAAAAAAGAAACAAGAAATAATTATCAAACACATTTATGTTTCTGTTTCTTTTTTTCAAGAAACAAGTAACAAGAATAGTTATCAAACATAGTCTCTTTTCTTGTTCTCAAAATGGAAGAAACAAGAAACATGAAACGAGAAAAAAAGTACAAGAAACGAGAACGTTACCAAACGGGCCCTTATTTTCTAATATTAAGAAAATAGTTCTAAACCGTATGCCAATTGAAAAGCAACATGGCATTCCTAAGTTAGTGAATTTTTTTAGTACAACAATTAGAAGTAGACTGATTCGAACCACAAACGTGGTAGTTAGTAGTACACTTGGATGCTAGTTAAGCTACGTAAATTTTAGAAGACGTGATAATATTTATTAATTTATATTCCTTTTAGTCATAGGTGACATTTGGGGTTCGTTTAATAACATTCTCGTTTATTGTTTTCTGTTTCTAGTTCTAATTTTTTAAGAAACGGGATGTGTGATAGTTGTTTCCACTTTTTGTGTTTTGTTTCTTGTTCCTAAAATTTAAGAAACGGACATGTTTGATAACCGTAATGTTTCCAATTTTATTTTCTTTAGTTTCAATTTTGAAGTAAAAATTGGTTTGGTTTGGGGCAATGGCACGCCCAGGCTTCATCTACATGTTGTATGGTCCTAGGTTCAAATCACAGTGGTACATGGTTTTTTTTTATATATTTTATTTAATTTTTATCTTTCATTCTATTCTATATTAAATTGTCCATATCCATTTTACCTTTCTTTCTATATCTTATATTTCTTTTTCTTTATTAGTTTTTTATTTTTATATAATTTTACCTTTCTTTCTATATCTTATATTTCTTTTTCTTTATTAGTTTTTTATTTTTATATAATTTAATTTAAAATTTAAAATTTTTCAATATTTAAATTTATATAATATTTTGATTTTAAAATTTCAAATTTTCAATATATATATTTTAAAATCTTTTAAATATACATCTAGTAGCATCTACTGAAACCAATTATAAAGCTTTTGATAAATTGATGTTGCGTAAACCTTCTCAATTGAGTTCACCTTCTCTTAAATGTGAGAATACAATGTTAACTGTAGCTTCTTGGCTCTTGAGCGTGTAATTGGTCCCAGAGGTAATACAATAGTTTCTTGGTTCATATCATCTTCTTCCCCTTTTGAATGATTCGTTCTCGAATCAAGCTCGTTATTTGCATCAAAAGAAGTTAGATAAATCTGGTAGGCATTATTATTGATTTTCTCCATCACTTGAAAAGATCCATCTCCTTTTGAGTTTAACTTCGAATCTCGTTGATGTGAAAATCTTTCCTTTCGAAGGTGGAACCAAACCAAATCGACTTTCGATGTTGGTTAACTTTCTCTGCTACCTTGGCATTTTGCTTCTCAATCTTTTTTTAACCTTTTTATGTAACTCTCGAATGATGATAACCTTCTTATCCGCTTGAAAATTCAAAAGGTAAAAACTAAAAGTAGTTATTTTGGACAATATCCCCATTTGAAACGATGAAAGGGAAAAACTAGGGAAAGGAGAAGGAGGCGGCCTACAATTTTAAAAACTTTTTTTTTTCAACTCATTCGAATAATTCGGATACATTTGGTGAAGATTGTGAAATATAGGGAGAAATGAGAGGAGGAGAAATTTGTTGTTGCTAAGAAAGGTTTTTTAAAATTTTGTGATATACTAAACAAAAACGAACCTTAGAGTGATTTTTTTAGTACCAAGTTGAGTGGTGTATTTGAACTACGTACATCTTCTTTTTTTAGTATAAATTGATATCAGTTGAACTAAATTTTTTTTTCCAAATTAAAGTGAATTCGAGATGAAGGAAGAAAATCTCATATTATTTTTTTTATTGAAAACGGTGAGTTGAGAGGAGGAGAATGATAAGTTTTTTAATAATGACAACTCACGTGAGTTGAGGGTTTAGGACTTATCATCCACTTAGACACTAATGATAACTCACCGTTCTGGAACTTCAAGTACTAAAGTGTCTATTTTGAAACTTTAGGGATCAAATAGAAAAAGTTATCCTCACTCATTTCTATATAGTCAGGTAAAGTAGGTTCTCCCAATAGTTTCAAAACCATCAAGAGAGCTTTGGCAAGAAAAAATTATCTCGTTTTTCTTGTTCCAACGTTGTGGTTGACGACGTCAGGATAAGTATTTTCTCTCGACGCTCTAACTATAGCGTTGGAAGAGACCAATAATTATTTTTCTTCTGATTTTAACGACGACGATTTAACAAACATCAATAATACCCATTTCTCCTAACACTATAGTTAACGTCGGGAACAAGTCATGGAGAGGGTTCATTTTTTCCAATGTCAAATAAAATGGGCTTTTTCTTGACAGTTTTTTGTAGCGTCAAAGAAAAACATTCGTTGACAAAAACCAAATTTCTTGTGGCACCTGAAAAACACAGGCAACCTTTATCTATAATTCACATAAATTATTTTTATTATAAAATTTGACTTCCAATTCAAATCATAAAACATTTTAAATAATTATACTATAATAACTTACATAATAAATATCAATAAAAAAATTGCAAGACATGCCTACTTCTACCAATAACAACTTAGCTATCTTAGGTTTAAAATTGAAATTGTCAAAACATTAAGGAGATGGTACAAAATTTGAAAACATATATTTGATAAGAAATTATACAATAACAACTATTTCATTTTTCCAAATATGTGTATAATAACAAATTTAGAAATTGGATACTAAATTAAACAATTCTTTAAAATGTATTTGATACTACGTAGATGTAACGTCCCGAATGGGACATGAATGAACCGATATCACATCTAAATGAGAGGGATCCTAAGGACATGAAAGTAAGGTTAAAAAGGCTTAAAAGAAATGAAAGTTACTAAGGTTTAAAAGAAGTGAAAGTTACTACCTATACCAACAAAGTATATCTTCCTTTTCGGTGGCTTCCTAGGAATTTTCCTAGATGCATGTGAGTGAGGACAAAGCATGCTGAAAGAACCCGTGTTGGTTTGTGGGGACAACTTTCACTCTAATAAGTCTTTAACACAAGTAAAGATCATATGGATGATGTTGCCAGGTCGCAAGGGATGTAGGGGAATGTCGGAGCCGTTAGGGGCTGAATCCGAATTCCAAGTCTTGGGCCTGGGGCGTTACAGTAGATATAAATTGTAGTTACTCACCAATATTTTATTACCAATAAGCTATCATTAATTTATTTACAATTATGACTATTTTTAGGGGTGTTCAAAAAAACCGGTAATCCGATCAACCCGGATTACCCAACTCTGGGTTGCAAAATTTTTTAAAAAATATATTTTAGTTGGGTTGAGTTATAGGATTTAATAAACCGGTCAACCCGACCAACCCAATTTTATATTATTATTATTATATAATAAATTTAAATGTAAACTTAAACTTTTGAGTGTGAATTCGAATATAAACTTTAATTTTAAGATTAACTTAGATTAATATATTTGAAAGTAAACACTTGAACTTTACATAAAATGATTGTTGTTCGTTTAATTATAAATTTTAAAAAATTGATGTAACATATTTAGAGCATTTACGTAAATATCACATTTGATTTATTGCAAAATTATAACTTTTAATGAAAAATGAAAGAATAAAAAAACTAGTCAAAATTGTGAAAAAAAAAAACCAATCAGTTGACCCAACCCGAAAATTAAGGGTTGGGTTGGATTGAGTTGAACCTTTTACAATGAACCGATAGGGTTCAATTTTTGTCAACCCAAGAACCTTGGGTTGGTCCATAATTTACCTCTAACCCAACTTATGTACACTCCTAACTATTTTTAAAGAATTATAAAACTATTATTTTGATATAGTATATAATTTATAATACATTACATAATACATACATGACGTTGACATTTTGTATTTCTAAATGTTTTTGTCTTTGTTTCATATAAATAATTCAACATTTTAAAATTTAAAATCTAGATCAATAACATAAAAATATTGTTTTCATAATTTCAACTACTTGGATCACAAAATTCATAAACAATTTTCAGAAACAAATTTCAAATTGCCTACCAAACACATTCGTTGAACTCGATGAACTTACAAACATAAAACAAAATCTAAAATCTATACCAAACAAGCCCTAATATACTTCAGTACAAAGTTGGTAAATGAGTCAGTAAAAAAAGAGAGCACTCCTCAATAATATACCATTAAATAAGTTAGCAAAGGATGCAGAGGGGGAAAAAGAGGATTAGAAGAGGAAAACAAGAATGCCAATAGTCTCTGCAGGCTGTGAAACTAATGCCTCTTGATTTTTATGTTACAAACTCAACAACTACACTTTTTTTTCTTTTTCCTTCTCAGAACAGCCTTTAAAGGATTAAAGAGGTAAAAAAAAACTATTCACTATAGCACAGCAGCATTTTGCACATTTAAGGCTTACAAAGCTAGAAATTAGCCAAAAAAAAAAAAAAAAAATAGAAAGAAAGAAAAAATCAGAAACAGGATACATTCTCTGAGAAGAGAAAGTTGCAAGTTGAATATATGGAAGCTGCAGCAGCCCCCACAGCTAATGCTCTCTCTGTGCTATTCATTTTTCGTGTTCTACAAAAACAAAGAACACTTGCATAAACTTGTGATCTTATTACAACCATCTCAAACAGGCTTGGTGTGTATGTTACAAGGAATCAAGGATGTTTCAATTTAGTAACTATTGTTCTTATGATTTAATTACAGTTTACTAAACGTGTCTAAGGAGTAATGAAAATGCAATGTAGTATGTTATTTGTGGATGTAACAAATATGTGGATTAAAAACATTATTTTGATTGGAGCGCAACGAGATTTACAAGACTTGGGTTAGAGACATATCTTCAAGAACCAAGAACAGGATATTAGCACTAGAGAAAAGGAGGGGAGCGGAGATCAGCACTTTTCCAGCGACTCTAAAAAGTCTTTTGGCAGAAGACTGCTATATTCCTCTCCTCAGAGAGTCAAGCTGCCTATCTTCTCCTTGAGGAAGGGATGAGGGAGAACCAGACAAAGGAACGGAGATATATGCCAAATCCCATAATCAAACGTTGGTCCTTGGTAGAGATTGTGATATTTCTCACTAATGGTAGAGATTTCCAGTAAATATTAATCAAATGATAAAAATCCTAATGAAGCTGACTCCTAGATATGATTAGATTAGGATTATTAGAATGTTTATGAGCAATGGCATATTAGTAATTAGTTAAGGAGTTTGTTAGGGTTTTTAGTTATAGATAGAGGAAGTGAATTGGGGGCAAGGTGTATATCATTTTGGTAGGAACTTTCATTGTGGGATATTGGGAGAAATAGTCCTCTTGAAAGGTTAGTGGTATATTTTAACTTTCCTTAATTTTGCAATATATTACTATCTCTGAGTGTTCTATTTTCTTGTGTTCTTGAGCGTTTCTAGTCAAGTGGTATCCTAATAGAAACCTTTGAAAAGCATAGCAATTAAATTGAAATTAAGGTTGAAGAAAGAGATGAGAAAGATTTGCAAATGAAAACTGGTACACATAATGGTGACAGATGATTTTATACCATAAAAATTAAATAGGCATGTGGCTAGAAATTAAGTTTAGAGAGCCTAACCTCAAGTCATTTTCTCCCGGTTGCTGTGAGCCGAAAGCTGCATTTGACTGAGCATGAGACAGCCCTTGATCACAGTGGATCTGCATTTCTTTTACTTGGTTCAACCAACTTTCCTGAAGTTCAAAGGTAGAATCAACTGTAAATAGCATATTCGGCCTATTGATTGGATTAATTGTCCAAGGAAAAATTATCTGAAATCTCCAAGCAGAAACGTGAATTCTTGTGCACGTGAAAGCAACCGTACAGTTGAACAGTACAATGTCAAGGACTCTACTTACTAATTGTTTCTCTTCTTCAGCAAGAGCTTTATCCATCTGATCAAACAGTTTTGTCCATCTTGCTTGATGGATATCAGCCGAGGAAACAACCGAACTTTCTTCCTGAGAACTCTTTGAAACAAATGGATCATTTTCTTCGTTAGATGGAAATTCTTTAGAAATTAGAAACGGCAACTCGGTTGAAATAACTGCTCGAACTCTTTTCTTACTCCGTCGCAAAGCTGCATAAAGGCATACGTCAGGTTTGTTTCAAACAGCCAAACGCAGAATACAAAAGAACAAGAAAGTTACCTGAAAGACGCCCTTTGATGTCCTGATGTATTAAATCCAACCACTGAGATGCAACGGTAGCCGCTGAATAACAATCACACACATGTTATGACATAGACACACAGGATATGTTTGAAACAGTTGGAGCTAATAAGATATACTAAAGGTGCTAACCTTTAAGAGAAAGAGATGAAATACAAGTCAAATTCTCTTCTTCATCGTTAGACACTGGACAAGCATTCTCAGATACAGCATGTGATGATGACAGCTCAAGTGCAAGAGTCTCTTTGTCGTTTGTAGTATTCGATTGTGAAGCATAATTCTTACCAGTGGCTCGATCTAACATGATTTGTCCACGATCTACAACTTCAGTCTCCGTTATCAATGATCTTGTCAAGGAGCATCCTCTTTTTTGCCTGACAGCAGAAATATTATTTGAAGAGCCATATCCTTGAGAAGAGCCATATCCTTGAGAAGAGCCATATACATTTATGTCTGGATCATGGGTGTTTTCAAGATCCCTTTTGGCTCCTGCTTTAGCAGCATGTCTTTTTTCCAATAGAAGCTTATTAGCTACGCGCTCGTTTTCCTGTTTTTCAGACCTTACAATGGCCTCTATAATCGAATGGACCTGTTTCCGATTTCTTACATGGTTTATGATCCCAGGATTAAGTTCAGTGAGCAAACCACTTGGAGCAGCAATCTTTGTGAACCGATCAATCTGCTCTTTCTTTGCAAGCTCCAACTTCTTCTCTCTTTTTGCAATCTCCATCTTTTTCTTAAGAGCATCGTTTTTACTTTTCCTCCCACGTTGCTTTGGTGCCGGTATGCCTCCATGAGAAGCCGAGAGAAATCCATTTTGCTTCATTTCCTTCCATATACTTAGTGGATCTTTCTCTCCCAATGGACCTGTAGAGCTAGCACATTCGGAGGAGTTGTGTGACTTCAACTCATTGTAGTTCTTGGGAGGGTGAGCAGTTTCCAGGTTTACAGAGCTAGAAACATCCTCAACATTGAGATCTAAATCAATACCTCTTGCAGCTACATGATTGTCATTACCATTCCTGAGCCTGTGTTGTTTTTTAGAAATGTTAACTAAATCCATGTTATCAAAACCTGAACTTTTAGCAACACAAATTTCAGTATTAAGATCCAGCGGCATAAGGGTAGTGCTGACAGCCCCCAATGACGCATTAGTCTCCCCAGCCTTTTCAGCTAGAGAGGCAAAAACATCCAATTTCTTAGACACATCATTTGCTCGTAACCTCTCTTCTTCAACCCTCCGACATTCCTCACTAACTTCATCAGTTTTCAAACAATCCTCCTGACAAACATTTATTGCTGCCACAGCAATTTGAGAATAAGAGAAACAATCTTGATATGAAACATAAGAGAACAATTCTTTTATGATAAGAAAACATAAGAGAACAATTCAAAAGGCTATAAAAGCCATTGAATGTAAACTCCCAGAAAGAAAAAGGCACTAAAAACCGAAGTAGAAAGATAATAAGACAGCACCATAGTCCGTCCAGTCCAAGCAAATCACAAAACCATCAATGTACAGAACCAAACATTTCCTTAACAAAATTGGAAGATTTCAAGAAAACCAACCCCCAAAATCAAGATTCAAAATTCAAAATTCAAAGTCCCTACCTTGAGAACCACACATGGATCCAGAATCTGGAAACTTTATCCTCTTAAGATCAGCCCCACACTGTTCTTCAAAATTACTACTACTACTCCTCTTCTCACCTAAAGTCTAAAACAGGGGAAACTAATTCAAACAAGGGTAAACAAAAGACCGAACAAAATATATATATATATATATATACTGTTCAACACTATAGAACTAGTTAATTGACAAAGAACAAACCTTGGTTTTCGATCTGGGTGTGGACAAAAACAAGTCTGAAACGATTGTGGAATCGCACGGATCATCCATAAGGTAAAAACCCAGTAGGAATCCAAGAGATAATGGTGTTGAAAAATCAAAAGAAAGACATGGGTTAATTGAAAGAATCGGAGAAAAAGGAGCGAACTTGAAAGGATTGGCGCGCAATCTACAAGTTAATCTGAAAAAGGAAGAGGGTTAGAGGTGAGAATCCGATTGAAAAGGTTTGTGGGTTAGGGTTTTTGTTGTTGTTGTTAAGCTGCAGATCTACAAAATTTGAAATTGCAAATTAAAAAAGGGATAAAGAAAGTTCGTGGCGATTTGAATTGGAGTGAAGGGAAGAGAGCGGGATGGATTTTGAAAATACTGCACCATCGCCAAAAACATTCGCTAAAATGGAGGGCACAAATTAAAAATATCTTCAATTTGGGATTCATTTCTTTTTTTTAAAATTGTTTGATTGTCATTTTTCATTTTTTTACCAAAGTATGTCATTTCTTATATTTTATTTAAACTTTAAATATTATTCATTTTAAAAGATATTATTATGATAGTTCCGTTTTTAATTTTTCTTTTTAATATTTTGTTCAGGGTTGTTCGAATAATTCTACAACTCAAACAATCATTCGGATTATCCACTTTAAATTATAAGAATTTGATTGAGTTAGTTTTATATTTGAGTTGAATTTGATTGAGTTTTTTCTATTTCTTCGAGTTGGATTGGATCTTGGGTTGAATAATCTTTTTTGGATTGACTCAACCCAACTCAAATGGATGAATTTTGCCAGGTAAAAATCAAGATAAGATAAGATATAGTTTGATTGGGATTAGAAAAACTGATACTCTAAATCTTATGAGAGTTAAAGTTAAATCCTAGATAAAATTCCTGATAAATACATCCTTATGTGTCCGCACGGGGTAACTAAAAGCTTATCGTTTCTTCTATATTCAACAATTTTGATCTCTAACTATGGCACCATAGCCATTTTTCTTTATTTTACAGTCTTATCTTTTTTAAATTACAAAGTTCTCGTTGTCGTCCCATAGATGTCAGTTGTATTTTCCTTAGCCAAAATTTGATATCAACACATACATTTCTTTTAGGATAGATAGACTTGTGAATTTTTAAAATTAGCAATAGATATTATAGATATATGATAATTAACATTTGAGTTTTATGAGATTTTAGTTATTAAACATATGTTGTAGATAAAATTAAGCATTTTAAATTAATAAGAAAAAACGATAATTCGACTACCCAACCCAATCCAACTAAATTTTAAGGGTTGGCTAGACCTTATTCAGATCTTTTGGCTTGCCAACTTGACCAACCCAAAAATTTAAAAATCTCACAACTCAACACAACCCATGTGCACTCATAATTTTGACTTCCATGAAACTTTCATTTTAATCTTTGAATTTTCAAAATAGATTATTGAAAAAAATACATTTTCTGGTCTTTGAGTTTGAAAGAACATGTGTGTTTGGTTATTTATGTTTCAAATTAGTCACTTTAGTCCCTAAATTTTCAAGAATAGATTTAAAGCATTCCTATACAAATAAATTCTTTAAATTTGAATACAAAATTATTAAATGCCTCACTAGAGAGGATTTCTAATACAAGGATACAATGTGTGTGGCTAGGGATAAGTTGAAAGAAAGTTTTGTTCTTTCAAAGATTTTGCAATGGGGAGGGAGGAGAAACAACAACAAAAAGAAGGGAGAGTAAGAAACAAGTGAGGGAAGTATTAAAAATATAATTTTCTTCTTCTAACTCATCTTATCGCATAAACTATTTACTAAAATTTCTATTTACATTTGATGGATTGATTTGTCGAGAGATCTTTTAAATCTATTCTTGAAAACTTTAGTGACTAAAGTGACTAGCTTGAAACATGAGGGACCAACTGCACCTATTCTTCAAAACTATGATGAAAGTTGTATATTTTTACCCTACATTATTTTAGTCATTGTCAACGTTATTATTAACTTTCTAGACTAAAAAGACATTTGAGTACTAGTTGAGTTCTTAAAGTTTTGAGTGTTTAATTACTATGGGTAGTTAATTTATCTATGAAGTTAAATCATCAATGTTTAGGTGTGGAGTTGTTATACCTTTTGATTTTCATTTTCATTCAAATTTGATAGGAAAGTGAATTTGGACGTAACAAGTTTTCTTAATTTTGAGGTCACATTTGCATACACTTGTAAATGAAATCAATTATTGGTAATATAAAAAGTAGGAGCCAACTAACTATGATCATTGATGTTTATCAATATTTTGAAGTCGTAATAAACATTGGCCTTCAAAACTAAACTATAATCCTATTGCAGATCAGAGAGTGTTCGATTGAATTACCATTGATAATTATGCGAGACACGTTTCTCGTTTTGCGTGAACCTTGAGGGTTTCTCAATTTTATCCTCACACATCATTTATCTCATTGATCAATTACCATCCATATAGTTTTTGAGGTGTTTAAAATTGATATCGATATCCATATATAAATGACTATATATCTGTTTCGGTATCGATTACAGATACCAATGATAATGATAACGATATCAATACTTGTATTGTTTGAATATGGGGTATCATGTACAAGATCAAATCTAAGCATAATGATGATATTGACAAGATGACGAATCCACAGAGCAATATAAACAATTAAAGGAATGACATGAACATTTGAAAAAATTATCAGAAACACAAATACTAAACTTGCAAAATATTAAATAGCTAGACAACAACTGAAGGACGTTGGAGCAATTACTCGCTAGAGAAAAATGCTTAAATGTCCAAGATAATCACACGTTCAAAAGTTTGCCATTTCTAAATATTATATATAGATCGAGGACATTATTATAATCACGTTAACATCCATGTCATTACCAATTTAAATGGAAATGACCTCAGTGGAAATCAAATTATGGTTACAGACTGCCTTTTGAACAAACTCAAATAAATCTAATTCCTTTCACGATTGATACCCATTATGATCAACACATAAATGAGACCATTATGATTGGATTAATTTGATATTACCAATCTGTAAATGTAGCTTGAGATCGTTCTAGACAACTTGAATTTGAATCACATCTTTTTGTAAAATATTTAGGGTAAATTTCAAAATATGTCAAAAAAATCTCGACTCTCAATTTAATTCTTGAGAAAAACAATTTCATAATACCTCTTTCTTTAATGGTCCTTAGAAGCATGTTACTCTTGTTTCCTACTTCAATCATTCTTTTCTCATCCTCGTTAATGCATGCATCAGTCATCATGATAAACATCACGTCAAGTTGAATGTTTCTTTGGTTTGCTAGGAATGAACAACCATGTTTACCATGCACAATATATTTTGCAGCAGTGGTGATATTACCTTGAGGAGAATTTGTCAGGTCCTCAACATCGTGTTTGTGATGATAAGTGTTTGATTTTTTCGTATTGGACTCCATTGGAGTGGTTACATGTAACTGGCTTTGTAAGACTCACTTAAAGTAGAAATCTTTTAAAAAACTTCTTTCGATACAAGGAAAAGTTGATTTTATTGATTTGTAGTAGTACGCTACAGTTACTAATTCATCGTTCGTTTATGCTAAGCTTGTTTTCAAATTAGGAGACATGAACTTCAACTTGTAGATTGTTAGACAACCAATTTGTTGAAGTCTTCTTTTTTCTTTTAGTTTGATCATTATTAAATCTTCTGAATTTTGAATCTCGTAGTTTTTCTAGATTCTCAAGTTTTTGACTCGTGTGGACTCTAATTAAAGACTCTGACTTTTAATTTCTCTAAATGAATGAATGACTCAATGAGTGACTAAATGCGCAAGAGGAAGGATAACCTCGTTTATGTAAGGAGTTTTTTTAGGGACCTTGGAATGAACTTGGTTGATTTTGAACTCAACATTTGGATTTGGATGTAGGCTTATTTGGACTTAATCCAATCCTTTTTGAAAGACCTAGATTATTTGAGTTTAATAATCGAATTCATTTTCAACCGCAACTAAAAGTACAAAGGCTAGCCTTGCAATGAATTAAACATTTAGTTTTCGAATTTCTATCTTGTTTTAAATTAGGTTTAAATTATAAAAAATGTCTCTCAACTTTATATTTTGTGTCAAAAATACCTTTAAACTTTTTAAAAGTTTCAAAAATACTCTCAAACTTACAAAAAAGAATTAAAAAATACTCTTCTCTTAGTTTTGGATGAAAATTGTCAAAGTTTTGTTCCAAAAATACTCTTGAACTATTGAAAATTTTCAAAAATACCCTTGAGCTTAAAAAAGTTAAAAAAAAAAAACTACTTTTCCAATTAGTATATGAACTAAAATGGTTAATATCTTGTTGAAAATATAATTCTAAATTAAGAACGTCTCTATCGTTATTCTAGTGATAAATTTATTTGAAGTTGTTAGGTTTTATGAGATTGAAAATATCTGTTTTATAACTTCATATATCGAAAAATGTCATTGCATTGTTGTTGTTTTGAAAAAATGGATGGTCTATCCAACGTTGATTCTGTAAGATACTTTCCCTATCGTGGTTGCCTTTTATGTTTCTTATGTCGACACCTTTCTTTATCCAGTGGTGATTGCTATGAAAGTTAAGGTTGCTCATTATGATTCTATTGTGCATATTTAAAGGACGCTTAATCCTCTTGCTAGAGTTGGTCGTTCAGTTTATCTTAAGAGCAACATTTGTAATATCTTGTTATAGTTGTTTTGACTTGTGTTAAAAGAAAGGAACATTACATGTATTGAAGAAATACTGCATTCACCTTACTACTGATTTCATTGAAAAGGGACTCTCTAAACTCAAGGAGAGCCTAAGTCATTCAAACATAGGGGATTTTGTTCAATGGAGATATAAAACACTGTGAGGACGTCTCACAAACTTGAGCGAAGCTCAAGTTCTTCATAAAAGGAGTATCTGTCTTAGGGGGAGCCTAAGACCATCTTCTCTAAATCGATCACTTAAGGGGAGCCTAAGTTATCTATAGAGGAAGTCGCAAACCTAGCGGGAGCTTAGATTTTCGGTTGAGTGATATAGCTATTTGAGAGTCGTTGTATTTGTGTAATCATTACATTGTAATTGTTTATCACCATTATCAGTGAAGTTATCTTTCCTCGGCACATTTCTCCTCAGACGTAGGTGATTTACACTGAATTGGGTTAACAAACTCATGTGATTTGTTCACTACTTTGCTTATATCTTGTGTTTGTGGTGTGAAATGCTATAATATCGCAAATGACATAGTTATAACACAATAGACTACATCTCCATTTTTCAGAAGTTTTCTTGAGTTCGAAAAGAATCAATTGAAAAACAAATTATATAGGCCCAATTTGGTAACGATTTGGTTTTTGAGCTTTTGTTTTTAAAAATTAAGCCTATAGACACTACTTCCACCTAAAAAAAATTCATTTGTTATCTAGTTTTTTACCAAAAGTAACTTTCAAACAACCATTGTACTTAAGAAATATGCAAATCATGACAAGTCATTTGTAACTACAGCTAGGTCAAGTTATCGTTTTACCCGTGTAGTTACTTTTTTCTTCTTAAGTCTCGCTGATCCTCTAATGAACAATCTATTTATGGTCCACCCATAAACAAAGTTCCTCTTGGACCAGTAAAAAAGTGAGAACTCATTGCTTAAGTCCCAGAGTTAGCACTTAAAAAAGCAACCTATCTACTTACTTACTTTAAAGATGAGAAAGAGAGAATTCCATCTTTTCAGCCTATTGTTGTGTTTTGATTTTCAAATAATTGTTTGCAATGTGATAAGAAAATATCATCACGTGTCGATTGATTTGTCAATGATCTATTGTGTGTGATAAATAATAATTGAATAGAGCGAGATCTTATTTGTGCCTTAATGATGAATGAATATTTCTGTTTTAGTACATGTTTTTCTAGCTTAAGTACAAGTATAAACTTAAAGAATGTTTCCTAGTAAGTTCAGGCTCGAACACAAGGATTTAATGTTTCACTTAATTGGATATCTAAGCGAATTTTTGTGAAGAGTATACAAATATGCACAGTGTGTATGTTCAAAGTATTAATTACAACCTAATACCTACAGGAATGAATGTGATGTGGTGGAAGTGTAGGGATGTAGAATAATGCTAGACAATCACTAAAGTGAGCAGACGATAAACCTACGTAGGAAATGTCTATCGATAAAAGTAGTGTCAAGAAGATTCACTAACACTTTCTCTAAGTAGTGTGTAGTTAAGCGTTCATGTTCCAACTTCTAACTAAGGCAAATCACCTCTCGCGCGCCTGGATGCCACACGTATTCTATCTCTAGACATACATGTTGACGATTTCAATAAAAGACTGACTTTATCTCTAGAGATATAACTTTTCGTTTAATGAGGTCTCAACTACTTACTCTCTCGAGCAGTTAACTACCAATACCCAAACCGATCTCTCAATTAACTTAAGCACTGAGTTGATCACTGATTAAACAAGATGAACTTATGCATGCTTTTTGCTCGAAAATGTCAGTTTATCTTCTTAACTAATAAGAAATTTAGCCTTGCATGATGAAAGTAGATAGCACGGATGACTTAAAATGATGAATATTCATATATATATTAAAAATGTATGATTTCTCAGTCCTTAAATGAATAATACAAATACAAATGAAGATGAAAATGTAAATAGTAGATAGAAGAGTATGTCCAACCACATGTCATAATTTTTTGTTCCCTTTAGCTACGATGTGTCTACGTCACAGGTGATTGCTAAATGAAATGGAGTGTGACTTCTTTTCTTTCCAAGGAAGACTAAGATCTCACTTAGACTTTGAAAAAAACTATTTAGGATCTTGCAATCAGTAGTTACACTGATAATATAAGTATAGATGCAATATAATCACACTCAAATGAAGAAAGAAAGACACCAAGAAGTTGTTAACCCAGTTCGACAAACCAACCTACATCTGGGGGGTTTTTACCCTGCTGAGATCATTATTATTATTATCACAGAAATTCCTCACAGTTTACAGAGTTACAACTCTTGTCATAACTTAGGATAATAACTACAGTAGCACAGATACAACAGAGATATCACCGCAGCCGATACTCGTCTTCTC
>JBBPDJ010000002.1:8108624-8121860 GCA_037974625.1 Cucumis cinereus | reverse complement strand
TACAATAGAGAAATTGTTACAGGTCACTTTGTTCCCCAAAGCAGAAACCGACTCTAGGACGTTTTTGGTCATTTTTTCCCGTGTAGGACGAAAATACAATAGAGAAATTGTTACAGGTCACTTTGTTCCCCAAAGCAGAAACCGACTCTAGGACGTTTTTGGTCATTTTTTTCCATAAAAACTAAAAAATTCGTCCAAATGAGCTCGTTTTATACCTAGAAATGCATTATAGGTCAAACTTTCACCCATTTTCCAAAAGCTATAACTTTGCTCGATTTTCGTCTGTTTTGGTCCGCACATTAGTCCTACCTTAAGTTTCACTCCTCGCGACCTATATAGTTTATGCAAACGTGTTAGAGTCCTGGACGCATGTTTCTGAGCCAAGAATTCCTGAACTACGGAGTCTAGGACGAAAATACCAAAGAAAAATCGTTGCAGATCACTTTGTTCCCTAGAGCAGAAGCCGAGTCTGAGATGTCTTTAGTCGTTTATTTGGTAAAAAACTAAACATTCCTCCAAATGAGACCGTATTATACTTAAACCTGCATTTTAAGCCGAACTTTGGTCCATATTTTGAAAGCTATAGCACTGGTCGATTTTCGTCCGTCTGGTCCCGCACATTAGTCCTACCTCAAGTGGAACTTTTTGCGACCTATATAGTTCATGCAAATGTATCAAAGACACGTTTAGGGTCATGGACGCGCGCTTCTGAGTGAAGAATCGCTGAACGACGGGATGTAGGACGAAAATACCAAAGAAAAATCGTTGTCAGTCACTTTGTTCTCCAAAGCAGAAATCGAGTCTAGGACGACTTTGGTCATTTCTTTTTGTGAAAAACTTCAACATTTCGTCCAAATGAGCACGCTTTATACTTAGAAATGCATTTATTGTCGAACTCTTGTCCATTTTTAAAAGGCTATAACAATGGCCCATCATTGTTCGTTTTAGTTCGCACATTATTCCCACCTCAAGTTTCACTATTCGCGACCTATATTGTTTATGCAACATGTCAGAGACATGTTTAGGGTCATGGACGCGCGATTCTGAGCCAAGAATTCATGAACTACATAGTGTAGGACGAAAAAACCAAAGGGATATCGTTGGAGGAGACTTTGGACCACAATGTAGAAACCGAGTCTGGGACGACTTTGGTTAATTATTTTTGGGGAAAACTTAAACAATCCTCCAAATGAGCCTGTTTTGTACTTAGAAATGGATTTTAGGTCAAACTTTTGTCCATTTTTCAAAAGCTATAGCACTTGTCGATTTTGGTCCGTTTTTGTCCGCAAGTCAGCGGTACCTCAAGTAACACTCGTTGCGACCTATATAGTTCATGAAAATGTGTCAAAGACATGTTTAGGGTCATGGACGTGCGTTTCTGAGCCAAGAATCCCTAATCAACGGGGTGTAGGACGAAAATACCAGACGAAAATCGTTGGAGGACACTTTGGACCCAAAGTAGAAACCGAGTCTTGAATGTCTTTAGTCAATTATTTTTGGGAAAAACTTCAACATTCCTCAAAATGAGCTTGTTTTATACCTAGAAATACATTTTAGGCCAAACTTTGGTCAATTTTTTAAAATCTATTGCACTGGTAAATTTTGGTTCGTTTTGGTCCGCACATGAGTCCTACCTAAAGTGGCACTCTCCGCGACCTATATAGTTCATAAAAATGTGTCAGAAACATGTTTAGGAACATGGACGCACATTTTTTATGTCTGTTGAAGTTTCCCAAAAAATAATTGACTGAAGACGTCCTAGACTAGATTTCTTCTTTGGGGTCCAAAATGTCCTACAACCATTTTCGTGTGGTATCTTCATCCTACACGCTGTAGTTCAGGAATTTTTTCCTTAGAAATACGCGTCAATGATCATAAAAGTTTCTTTGACACGTTTTCATGAACTATATAGGTCGCGAATGGTGAAACTTGAGGTAGGACAAACGTGCAGACGAAAAAGAACAAAAATCGACTCGTGTTATAGCTTTTGCAATTTGAACCAAAGTTCGACCTAAAATGCATTTCTAGTTTGGGGTCCAAAGTGTCCTCCAACGATTCTTGGCTCTGAGACGCGCGTCCATGACGAATCGAGCTCAATTTCACACTTCTTCTCAAGGTGCTCAAAACAATTTGCCTAGTTTTTCTCTTCTCTTCCTCTCGATTTTCTCTTCCCTTTTTCTTCAATTTCCTCCTCAATTCTCTTTCTACTCCTTCAATTGACCGGCAGCGGCTTGCGATAAAAGAACCTCCACCGAATTTAAATCCAATTGGAGAAGAAGATGATAAATTTTCAATTTTCTCTTCCATTCTCACCTTCATGGCACACAAATTAAAAAAAAAACTATTTATATTATATTTTTATTTATTTTTTTAAAAAAATTGATAAATACAAAATCAATAAATAAATTATTTTCTTTTTTCTTTTTTTTCTTTTCTCTTTTCTTTTTTTTTTCTTTCTTTTCTAAAATATTATTATTAACCCCCCCTTTTTTTTCTTTTTTTTAGAAATTCCAAGTAAATTACCACTTTGCCTTTGATGTAAATTAATTTTTAAACAAAATTACAAAAATTTCCTTTCAAAGAAATGTACTAAAATACCCTCCGTTATTTTATTAATACTTTTACAACAACAACTTAAGTAAAAAGTCGGGTATTACAACTATCATCCCTTTTGAAAATTTCGTCCTCGAAATTAAGAAAAATAACTATTCTAGTAAAGACGGATATTTTCTCCTGTCTGCTCTTCTGTTTCCCATGTTGCCTCTTCCACTTCGTGATTCCTCCAAAGAACTTTCATGAGCGGAATTGTCTTGTTTCTCAATACTTGCTCTTTCCTATCCAGAATCCTGACTGGCACTTCCTCGTACGATAAGTTCTCTTGTAACCCCACTGGTTGTTCTGGCAACACATGTGATGGATCATGTACATACTTCCTCAGCATCGACAAAAGTTTGGCCTAAAATGCATTTCTAGGTATAAAATTGGATCATTTGGAGGAACGTTGAAGTTTTTCCCAAAAATTATTGAACAAAGACGTCAAAAAATTTGCCTTTGGTATTTTTGTCCTACACCCCGTACTTCAGAGGTTCTTGGCACATAAACGCGTGTCCATGGTCCTAAACATGTCTCTGACACATTTGTATAAACTATATAGGTCGAAAAGAGTGCAACATGAGGAAGGACTAACGTGCGGGCCAAAATAGACAAAAATCTACCAGTGTTGTAACTTTCGAAATATGGACAAAAGTTTGGCTTAAAATGCATTTCAAGATTAAAGTGGGCTCATTCATAGGAATGTTTAAGTTTTTTCCAACGATAAATGTAATACCCGACTTTTTACTTAAATTGTTGTTGTAAGAGTATTAATAAAATAACGGAGGGTATTTTAGTAAATTTCTTTGAAAGGACATTTTTCGTAATTTTGTTTAAAAATCAATTTACATCAAAGGCAAAGTGGTAATTTACTTGGGATTTCTAAAAAAAAAAAAAAAAGAAAAAAAGGGGGTTAATAATAATATTTTAGAAAAAAAAAGAAAAAAAAAGAGAAAAGAAAAAAAAGCAAAAAGAAAATAATTTATTTATTGGTTTTGTATTTATCAATTTTGTTTTTTTAAAAAAATAAAAATATAATATAAATAGCTTTTTTTTATTTGTGTGCCATGAAGGTGAGGATGGAAGAGAAAATGGAAATTTATCATCTTCTTCTCCAATTGGATTTAAATTCGGTGGAGGTTCTTTTATAGCAAGCTGCTGCCGGTCAATTGAAGCAGTAGAAAGAGAATTGAGGAGGGAATTGAAGAAAGAGGAAGAGAAAATCGAGAGGGAGAGAAGAGAAAAACTGGGCAAATTGTTTTGAGCACCTTGAGAAGAAGTGTGAAATTGAGCTCGATTCTTGGCCAAATTAAGCAAAATTTGTGTCTAAATTATGATGAAAAGAGAGTGCAAGCTGATGGAAAGCTCAATTTGAAGAAATGTGGCCGAAGAGACCACTGATTTTGAAGAAAAAGAGCACGGGCTACTGAAAAACGCGAAAAACGGACCCAGAACTTTGAAAATTAAATTCTCCGTCTACAAGCCGAGTTAAGATCTAATTTTTGGAGGTAAGCTAGATTATTAGTTCATTTAAAGTTCTGTAATAGGAATTGAGTTAATTTGATCTGTGTAGGAAAAAATTGAAGTTGTAATTCTAGGATTTAAGCTCGCCGAAAAACTAAGCAAGGTGACTTCCAGAGGCAATTTCGAGCTATCCACGAGGAGTTTGAAGCTAATTTTTTTATGTAAGCAAATAGACTCATGTAGAAATCGTTAATAAGTTTGAAATAGAAAAATTGAATTAAACTTGCAAAGATGGCTCTGATACCATTGATAAATAGGATCGGAATAATACAAGAGTTTGGCAATCAAACTATTAACGAGCTATTAAGAACTTGTAAAGCTCTTAATATTGCGATTGTCAAACTCTTGTATTATTCTGATCTTGTTTATCAATGGTATCAGAGCCATGTTTGCAAGTTTAATTCAATTTTTCTATTTCAAACTTATTAATTTTAAACTTTTTTCTTTTCGGGGGGAGAAGGGATTGAGCATCAATAATTCCATCCTCTTTCTACATTTCATTCAATCCAATATTTCATTCGAAGACTCAATTTAATCTTCAACAATCTAAGTCTCTACGTCCGACTGCGCGTTCGCCCTAGGTTTGTGGTCCCGGTCGTTAGTCGCAAAAGAAGCGTCGTGAATCCGTTGGTCAGCAGTAATCCGTCCTAAGGTCACAGGTACTGAGACTCCATTCTGAGAAGATTACGTTGAAGAAACGAATAAAATATTTTGCTTGGTGAATCCTGAGAGAAGAATGAATTAAGGATACTCGATGTCTAACTTCATCAAAAGAGTTTTGTCTTCTTCAAAAGCTCCGGCCAAGGAGCTTTCTCAAAAAGAGATCGAGGAGCAACATACCGCTTCCTCGAGCAGTGATTCAATTGTCAATGAATCCCTGCGCATAGCAAAGGTAGAAGAAGAATTCCAAAACTGGGGGCTACCGAAGCTCGATTCCAAGATGATCTACTTCCGAAACACCTTCAACTTCAAAGAAAATCTCTGTGTCAAGATCGTTGAAAGAAAATTTCCAGTCTATGGAAAGATTGATTCCATCCAGCTTTTCCCCAGAAAAGATATCGAAAGGCATCAAAAGGAATTTTCATTTCTTCATATAGGAGAATTTCAAGTTGCCTTACTTCCATTATTTAGATCAGAACTAGACACACCAGTCCTCGCCATCCTACGTGATAAACGTCATAAGGATTTCTCAAACTCTCTTCTTGGGATCATCGAATCCAACCTGGCAAATTGCCCGGTTTACTTCAATTGCTTTCCAAACTTTATGGTATCTCTTGATGATCCACATATCTTGAAGACCTTGAGCCTAGATCTAACTGGTCAAGGATTAGATCTAGAAGAGGGTGTCAAAAAACTAACACTTGTCTATAAAATCACATACAAAGTCCTGACAACCACGATGCATCCAAAAGCACTGATGGCATCTTCAAAGGGAAAAATTATGCTTATAGAGACCAACCTCAACAAAACTCCAGTCAGCGTTTCCAGAATGTTATCTTGGGATGAAATCACAAGGAATCCTCATTGGGTTCTTGATAATGCCTTTACTCCTCCAAAAAGAGAGCGCGAACTCTCGCACATAGTAGAGTTCCCCGACGGAAGAGTCAAAATCAAATTCGAATCGGAACCACAACAAGCTCCAGTGGTCAAAGGAAACATGAGCTTTAGAGAATTCACGAGTTCAATGCCAAGCACTTCAAGCATCCGTTCAGAGTCAAGCAACCTATTAAATAGGTTCAGCTCTCTACGAGTTCCATCAGCCAAATTGGAAAATGAAGTTCCAAATATCCAATATGAAGAAAATCGACCAGAGTCTCCAACTCAAACAGATATGGAAGCAGAGAGTATCTTCAAAGGACAACTCAATGTAATCATATCTGAATTCAAGCTCGATAAGGAGGCCTTGCAGAAGGACTTTATGCTGCCAGAAAACAAACTTAACAAAGTTATGTTTTTCAAAAGGTATTCTGAAAAAGAACAGAAGCATCTTAAGAAAATATATTTCAAAACAATCGAGATCCTTCAAGAGCACATCTCTTTCTTCAAGTGGTTAAAAGAAAAGGAAGAGTTTAATCATATTTGTTATCTTAAAGAAAAAGAAAAGTGGAAAACACTGCAAAGAGGAGAAGTCAGTGCAGACTATCCTTCAATGGAAGATATTGAGTTCAAAAGTTTCTATAACGAAACTGTCGTGGCTAGACCGTTTCAGCTCATAAGAGAACCTGACGAACAAAAGGCCCCAACCAACAAAGAAATCAAGAGCCTTCAAGTTCAAAACAATTATTCCAACCGAATTCTACATTCCATTGCTGATCAAGTTTATAGGCTTGAAGGAGCCATCAAACCAGCAAAATAAGAGAAAGTGCCAACCTTATTCCAACTTCCAGAAAAGATAAGGTTCAAAACCCAAAAGGACAAGATCATTGAAGAAATCGATAACAAATTGAGATCACTCAACCTCAAAGGAGAAACTTCCAATCAATCTATCAACGTCATTGAAGAACACGAAGCAGATTTGTTCATCGAAGAATTCAAAATTTTCACTATAGAAGAAGCACCCGGAGAAATTAACAAAATCACCTTCAATGAAAACAAAGGGGACAAATTTGATTGGTATCAAAGACCTTCAATGCCCGACATGGGGCACCGAACAAAGGAACAAATTCATTCAGAACGCCAACTTCAATGGCAACTCTATCTACATATGGAACATAGATGGAATGCTAGAAAACATGATCCTCGAAGTACTTCAAGAAATGCTCATGGCAGCAACAGCCTATGAGGCAGAAGGTATGAATGACCATGCAGCCATAAAAGGAATAATAAATGGGTTTTCAGGTAGCCTAAAGCACTGGTGGCAAAACGGCCTTTCAGAAGTCGTCAAAGAATAAGTAAGGGTACACACTTCAAAGGTTAGGAAGACCTGCAAAATCAAAAGAGAAAATGGTACAACCGAACAAGTACAAGAAGAAGTAGAAGTGCAAGACGCAGTACCAACACTCGTATATCTTATTTCAACACATTTTACGTTCCAAAATGATGTCGGCCCAATATTCACAGTAACATCTTAAAAAATTTAAGATGTTCCTCAATGGAAAACTTCAAATGGTACAAAGATATGTTTCTGGGAAGAATTTAAAAACTGTCAACAACATCACTGGAAAGAAAAATTCATTGACGGTCTCCCAAGCTTTATGGCAGAAAGAGTCTATAACTCCTTGAACAAGATGTACGACAACAACATCCCATGGGATAATTTTACATATGCACACCTTACCACAAAGATAGTAGAGTTTGGTCTGGATATTTGCAATGAAATCAAGGTTCAAATGAAAGTTCAAAAGGCTTCAAATCTTCACAGAAGAGAAATGAAGACATTCTGCTCTCAATACGGATTTGGGAGAATAATTGAACCTAGAACCACCAGTAAAAAGGTAACCAAGCGGAGAATGGAGAAGCGACCATATTTCCGAAACATGCAACAAGATTATGTGCCACAAAGGCCTCCCTACAAACCAAAAAGGTATCATAATAAGAAACCTCTACAAGATAACCAACCGCAAAGGAAAGGTAAAAGGCAAACTCAAGACTATCCAAAGAAAGCAATCTACTGCTACAGATGCAGGAAAAAGGGTCACTACGCAAACAAGTGCCCTCATGGCGGAAAGGTCCACGAGCTCAATAGAGAAGACTATTCTTCTGATTCCTCCTATTTGGGATACGATACGGAGTTCCAACTTCAAGAAATAGCAGATGAGACAGACTCTGAGTATTCAAGTATTGACACTAATGACGAAGAAGGACAAATTGCTTACGGATGCAAACAAGACGACTGTAAGTGCATCATTAACCAAATTAACGTCCTCACTTCTGAACAAGAGGTACTATTCCAAACTATTGATCATATTACTGATGATGATTTAAAGCGAACAATTTTAAAAACCCTTAAAGATTCTCTATCACAACATTCATCCTAAAACCCTTTACCAAAACCAAGAGAGATTAAAGAAAAGAATCTCATGGACATTTTAACCTTAAAATCTGAAAAACCAATTTCAATAAACGATTTAAAGTTTTAAATCAAGAACTTGAAAAAAGATATTAATCAACATCGCTATGAAATTCAAGAAATCAAAAAAGAACTCTCTTCTTTAAAGTCAAAGGATTTTCAAATAAATGAACAAGAACCAGGTCAAAGAGAAGGATTTTTAATTAATCAAATTTCAAAAATTAGCTTCCAAAAATGGTATTCCTTAATTACTTTAAAAATTGAAGATTTCAAAATAACTTTAAAGGCCTTAATAGATTCAGGAGCCGATCAAAGCTGTATTCAAGAGGGACTAGTCCCTACTAAATATTTTGAAAAAACAAAAGAAGTTTTAACAGGAGCAAATGGCAAACATTTGAATATCAATTTTAAACTACCAAAAGTCCACATTTGCAATGAAGACACCTGTTTTGTCAATACATTTCTTTTTCTTTTGGTCAAAGATTTAAAACAAGAACTGATTTTGGGAACACTATTTTTAACTCAATTATATCCAATCGAGATTAACGAAAAGGGGATTGTTTCAAAAAGAGATGGATAAAGATATTGTCTTTGAATTCTTAACTCCAGTCCTACAACACGAGGTTTTAGGAATCAATGAGATAAGTTCAAATATTAGACGAAAACAAAAGCAAATAGGTTTTCTTCAAGAAGAAATTAGTTTTAAGAGCATTGAAGAAAATCTCAATGATCTTTCAATTACTTCACGAATTAAAGAAATCCAATCTTTAATTGAAAAGGATATTTGTTCAAATTTGCCAAACGCTTTGTGGGAAAGGAAGAAACACATTGTTAGCCTTCCTTACTGCAAAGAATTCAAAGAATCGAATATTTCCACCAAGGCTAGGCCGATTCAGATGAATTCCGAACTACTAACTCATTGCAGACAGGAAATCCAGGATTTATTGGATAAAAAACTAAAAAGGCCTTCGAAAAGTCCATGGTCATGTGCCGTCTTCTACGTCAACAATGCAGCAGAAAAGGAGCGAGGTGTCCCAAGGTTAGTAATTAATTACAAACCACTAAACAAAGTTTTGGAATGGATTAGATATCCTATTCCTAACAAATCTGATTTACTCAAACAAATTTCAAATGCAAAAGTATTTTCAGAATTCGACATGAAATCAGGTTTTTGGCTAGTTCAAATTTCTTAAAAGGATAGATGTAAAACCGCTTTCAATATTCATTTCGGATAATACGAGTGGAATGTCATGCCATTTGGCTTAAAAAATGCTCCATCTGAATTTCAAAAGATCATGAATGATATTTTTAATGATTTTCAAGATTTTACAATTGTATACATTGATGATGTTTTAGTGTTATCTTCTAACATAGAAACACATTTCAAGCACTTTAATGTTTTCATTAAAACAATAAGAAATAACGGTTTAGTTGTTTCTCAAACAAAAGTCAAACCTTTTTCAAACAAAAATCAGGTTTTTGGGCTTTGAGATCTATTTGGAAAAAATCAAGCCCATCCAAAGGTCCATAGAATTTGCATCTAATTTTCTTGATCAAATTCCTGATAAAATCCAACTTCAAAGGTTCTTGGGCTGTCTAAATTATGTGTCGGATTTTATTCAAAATCTCAGGCCCATTTGCAAACCTCTATTCCAAAGGTTAAAGAAAATCCCAAGTCCATGGACCGAAAGGCACACTCAAGCTGTCCGACAGGTCAAATCCTTAGTCAAGTCAATTCCTTGTCTAAGCCTTATCAACGATAAAGCAAATCTTATCGTTGAGACAGATGCCTCTGACATCGGATATGGAGGAATCCTCAAACAGTGTTTAGATAACCTTGAGTCAATAGTTCGATTCCACTCGAGAATCTGAAATGACACACAAAGAAATTATTCAACGGCAAAAAAGGAGTTACTAGCTATAGTTCTATGTGTCCAAAAGTTCCAATGTGAATTAATCAACAAAAAATTCACTATCAAAACCGATTCTAGGGCTTCCAAATTTGTCCTAGAAAAGGATGTAAAAAATTTGGTTTCAAAACAAATATTTGCGATATGGTAAGCCATCCTTTCCTGTTTTGACTATGAGGTTTTGCCTATAAAAGGGGAACAAAACCCCTTAGCCGATTACCTCTCAAGGGAGTTTCTAACTCCAAAGCTTTCTCCCCCTCCTCTCTCTAAAAATGAGTAACACACGGAGTGCTTCTAGAGGTAGAGGCTCTTCCTCTTCCTCCTCAAAGGGCAATCGCCCATCTTCCTCTTCCTCTGCACCCACTTCTATGAGTGCAGATCAATATGCCATGGATCTAGGGTTTACCACAGTAACCCGATCCAGAGCACGATCTTCCGGCATACGGATAGATCCTACCACGGAGTCTTCTACTCCCTCAAGGCCTTCGGCCAACCTAATCCGTCCTTCTGGCGGAGTTGTTCAAATGAGGCCTCCAGCCTCTCTTTCTTCCATTCGAAAGTCATCGACTCTGTCTCCATCCACCTACTCTTAGGTCGTTACTCCCAAAAAACGGTTTGTTCCCGGTCCTAAGATCAAAATATATTTTAAAAAACCTACCGTGGTCTATGATCCTATCATAGAACCAGAATTCCAGAGTCTCACCTTAGAAGAGACTATTTCAAATGTTTTTCCTGAAGGCTTCAACTTTATCCCAGATGACCTTCACAAAACACCGTAAGTTCTATGAGTTTATTTTGGTTGACACCAAGTCAGCCGAAATTACTCATGTTTCGGATAAATCTGATCCTTCTAAGATCGCATATTCAAAGTTCAAAATATTTAAAGCGATAAATCCAACCCACTTGAATTAAGGGTTTTTTACAGAAAAATCCTTTTGAAAACCTTTCGTTCCTTAATCCTTCTCCTACCATGACTACATAAAAGCATGGTACAGAGTCATGTGGTTTTCTTCAAGAAACCATTCCTGGTTTATTTCATTCTGCCAAAACGCCTACAAAATCAACTTTCCTCTATGGTTCATTCAATGGTGGAATAATTTTGGTCTTACAGACGATATTCTTCCAACACCCCTTCAAGAATCGTACTTTTATTTTTCTAGGACAATTCAAAAAAATTCATTTCATAATTCAATGAGATTTTGTCTCTACTTTCAAATTCTGTGGATATTCTGCTAGAGTTTCTATACATCATCTTACCCACAGTACAAGATGATAGTAAAGCAACTCAAAATCAAATGGTGGGATAAATTCAATTTTCAACACGCCACCATCAAATACATGTATTAATCTGATCCTTTTAAGAGCTTTTCAACTTCTGGGATAGCTCGTTAATATTTCGATTGCCAAACTCTTGTATTAATCTGATCTTGTTTATCAATGGTATCAGAGCCATCTTTGCAAGTTTAATTAAATTTTTCTATTTTAAACTTATTAATTTTAAACTTTTTTCTTTTCAGGGGGAGAAGAGATTGAGCTAAAACGCGCAGTGACTGATGGTTTAATAGAAAATACTTAAAACATATATATAGTATAGATAGAAATCATTGACTGAGAAACTTTTCACAAATCAAATCATAACTGCAACTATAAATCACAGTTTAGCTGAAATCACTTGAAAGGTGCTTGCACGATACTTATGTGTAAATCATGGTAAAACTATGCATAACTGAAATCATGTTAAAACATGAATATCTTAAAGTCTTTAAGCTATGTGTATCAAACTGAACTATGTAGAAGTGGGGAAAATCCAGCACTAGCTACGTCTTTGCCGCAGTGGAGTAATCTCACACTAGCAACAGCTATACCTACGTCATGGTTGGATCAGGACCAACGACGTCTTCGTCGAGGTGGAGCCAGCTCAACACAATGACGGTATCCTACGTTGTAAGGCAGCGAATCTACGTTACAGTGGGGCCATCACTTGCAACGTCTTTGCCATGGTGGAGTAATCTCAACTCCATGACAGCGTATATCTACGAAGTAGCGGAGTCACAGCCCACAACGTCTTTGCCATGGTGGGACAAACCCTCACACAAGATAGTGCATACCCTAGTGTGCACACCTAGTATAGTAGCCTCAGGCTCACATGGATACACATGCTTAAAAACAAATCATCGTAAAACGTGCAAGTCACATAAAGTATATCATCATCTCAAATTATTTCTCAAATCATCATGAAACTCATAGTACTTGAAATTATGCTTAAACATCACTTATAACATGATAGAAATCTTATAGAAACATTAAATAATCATGACTCGTGATTTTGAGAAATATCGTAAAACGTGCAAAACGTGCTTAGGCCCTATAGCAGCCAAAACATGCTCAAAAACGACCTAACATATTATAAAATATGCTTATTTCGTAAACAGGCATTGCCTCGCAAAACATGTCAAAATAATACTATTATATTCAAATCATCGAAAATGCCTTAAAATAATTAAATTATGCCTCAAACTAGTTACCATGTGAAAGTACATCGAAAAATATGAACAACATGATTTTTCTGAAATTTTTTGAAAATTTTGCAAATACTCGTAAAACGTGCATTTTGGTAATTATTTTAAAATTAAAATATTAAAATAATACTATCACTCACAAACTTGATGGACTATTCCTGGCTCGTAAATTTTCCCGATCTCCGAATCTCTTGAAAATAAATTCAATCACCAGAGAAATACGGGGGCTGGTGGTAGTTATTCCAGTGGTGCTAAGCAGAAAGGGGTTGCACGACGACCTCGACAGCAGGGAAAGATTTTTGTGATGACTCAACAAGAAGCGGACAACACGCCAGATGTCATTACTGGTACGTTACTTGTTTGCAATTTACCTGCACATGTATTGCTTGATCCTGGAGCTACAAATTCTTTTGTATCTAGATTGTTTGTTAGTAAATTGAATAAGATTATAGAGTCACTGCCATATGACCTAGTTATTTATACACCTGTTGGTGTTGGAGTGTTGGTTAGTGATGTGATTAGAGACTACGAGATTATAGTAGAAAGTGTCAGTCTATCTGTAGATCTGATACCTCTTGATTTGCAAGAGCTAGATGTGATTTTGTGCATGGATTTTCTGTATTCCAACCATGCTACCATGGATTGCCATACAAAGGAAGTGACTTTCCGGAGACCAGGAACA
>JBBPDJ010000002.1:8067529-8108524 GCA_037974625.1 Cucumis cinereus | reverse complement strand
AAGCCGCACACGCTAGGTCAAAAACAAAAGATCTTCTATCCATAATAATTTTTAGAAGATTTAATCCCTTTTAAAAAAAATCTTTCCAAGAATATCTCAACCACTAAGGAAGGTAATTAATCATATAATTAAATAAGATATTCTTGGATAAAAGGAATTATGTTAAGCCAATTAATAAATGCAACAGACTTTTTCAATGAAAAGATGGAGGTTGAAGAAGATGGGTCGTGGGAGGAATTTGATGGAGTTTCTTCTAATCTTTTGGAGTAATTCCTCACTTTTGTTGTTGATCTTCAAAGAGCTACTTATAGATGTCTAAAAGAATGTTCTGATCTTCTTGTTGGGTTTTATGTCATAAAACTTGTAGATAGTAAATGTAATTCGTTGACCATTATTAATAAATAGTTATTATTTCAATTTCAATAAATAGTTATTGATTATTTTTGTTGAATTAACTCAAATCCAATAAACTAACATCCTAAGTTGTTTCATGAGTCTTGAACTGTATGTGGAGATATACAGGGATTAATATTCGAGATACAACTTATAGGGTCTATAGTATAAAGATAAGATTGAGTGTCTCATCCTGGTAACACTATGGATACGACCCACTTTGTATTTGATACAAACACAATGATCCAACGTGTTCGTGTAGGTGACATGTGTGTGGGGGCTCGGTAAAAAGCAATGTGGCAGGGTAGCATCCTATCCCGAACTTTCGTTGTATTTTTCAAGTTGTGTTAGAATTTATTGTTGTATTTGGATCATGAAGTTTTGTTTAAGGGAATTTGTGAAATTATGGTTACGAGTATGTGGATAAATGGTGACACAATATTTAGTTTACCTATATAGGAAAAGTTAGTTTAGGTAACAAAGAATTAATTGGAAACAAAAGATAGTGTTGTTTAGAAATGGCCAAGCATGTAAATTGTAAAATGAAAAATAAGTAAAATTTATTTCAAGTTACTTAATTAAAAAGAAATTTATTTAAGGGTTAATGGTAAATATGAGTTAGGGAGAAAAGAGAAAGGTGAGGTGTTATGTTGTGATTGGTAAAGAGATTGATGTGGTGAACTCTGTCTTGTTTAAAGAAGGAAATTGTGTACTCTTCATCATGATCAAAACCTCATCCGTCCTTCAGTCATTGATAGAGAGAGTTGTTGGATAAAAAGGTTAGATGTTGGAGAAATCGTAGTAAATTAAAGTGATGAAGTAGAGGAGAATTGAAAGCTTGGCAGAAACTCAAGAAAATTTGAAGCAGTCTGGTGTTTTAAAGTTCTCGAATTGTAGAAAACGAATTAGAAGCTGACATGTTGAGGTTAGTAAGATCAAAGGCTTATCTACAACTTTTCTGAAAGATGTTAGAGCTAATTCGTTGTGGAAATGTTCAGAATTAAAATGAACTTGTTATTGTGTAGGAAATTATTGAATCTGAGTAAGGGTACTTTCGAGTTAGATTTTGATCTATCCAAGGAATTTCTAAGCTCCAAATTCTCAAGTTAGTTTGTAAAATGTTCCTTATGAGTTTTATGAAAGAAATTTGGAGTAATTTGGTTGCGAATTGATTAAGTTAGACAGGGGATGTCCACACATCATTTGGTTGCGAATTTGTGTAGGTTTCTGTAAAAAAGCAGGGGATATCCACACCAAGAACACGTGCACAAATGTCCATCTAAGCATATCAGCACACCTATGTGCATTTGTGCATGAGTTCTTGCTCTTGAAAGCTAATTTTAGCCACATAAAAAATAATGTCACAAATTACTATTATTAGTAACATCGTTCAAAGTAACGTCAATAAAATATTATGTGGCATGTATAGCATTGCTAATACTTTTATAGTGATGCTTTGACCTTTAGCAATGCATTTTATGTGCCACTAAATGTGGTTTTTTCTTGAAGTGTGGGTTTATGATTAACTTGACAACGAACAATAGTAGAAAAGTTTTAGAATAACTTTAGTCGTTTATATAAGTTAGTGTTGTGTAACTAACAGTTTGGCTCATAATTGTCTCTCTTTAATTTTTGGACCGTTGAGTTGATAAACGTTGAACAGTTCAATACAATTTTTCGATGTGACAATCGATGTCTCACCCACTCAACTCCGTGAGTGCTCTAAGGTCCTCCATGAGTGCTCTAAGGTTCTTCACGGATCCTCTCGGCTGCTTCATGAGTGGTTTGAGCTGAAATATGGGTGCTTTAAGGTTTTCAATGCGTGTGTTCCAAACTCATCTACGAGTGCTCTAAGGTTCTCATTTGGTCTTCTAAGTCATTCTTTAGTCCTTTAAATTGTCCCATGGGTGCTCTAAGGTCTTTCATGGGTCTTTTAAGCTACTTAGAGGCACTTTAAGCTTCTTCATGGGTTCTTTGAGGTTATCCTTAAGTCCTCTCTAAGGTTCTTCATAGAATTGGTAGGTCATCGATGCGTACTGCTGAGGTCATCCATGTTATCTTTAAGTTCTCAATGGGACTACTTAGGTTTAGGTCTTCCATGGGTTCTTCCAAGGTCCTTCATGGGTCCTACTAAGCTTTTTTTTTTTTTTTTTTTTGTATTTTCTTATTTATGTTTGCAAATATTTTTAGACTTGGTCTCTACGATCAATGAAGACCATACTATTTAAAGAGTGGAATTGAGGAAGCTGATAAAGTTTTAGGTTTAATGAGTTTGATGTTTGCTTATATGTGTGTAGAAAGAAGTAGAATGCAAAAAATGTGTGAATAAATAATTTGCACTTTTTTTTGTCATTTTACATGTTTTAGATACATTAGTGGTTGTTTTATTGCAAGATTTGTTGAAAAAAAACCTCTCACTTCTACGGTAGGAAATAAGTAGAAAAATTATAAAAAATTAAGAGAAAGAAATAAAAACTGGAAACACAAGAATTTACATAGAAAACTCCCAACTTGGAGAAAAACAACGGACAAGAAAGAAATCCATTTTTTGAAAAAATTGCTACAATCACAAAGAATAATATTCTCTCTCCCGACCCTAATTACAAAAACACTCTTTCAAAACTTTTAGCCACTCACACCTTTTTCTCACTCTTAACCTAGAGAATACTAAAGAAATTTAATTAGAGTTAGCATACTAAAATTTAAAGTGTTTATAACTGAGATAATTGAAAACCAAAGGCACATGCTCCTTTTATAGACTATGACTTTCCTAAACCTTTTTAATGTAGGAAAAACTTATAACTTTCCTAAACCCTTTGAATGTAGGACAAACTCATGACTTTCTTAAACCTTTTCAATGTAGGACAAGCTGCATTTTTAATATTTTTCTAAAAAAATCCAACAATTTCCATCTTGGTAAGATTTTTTAAGAATCCACAGCTTCTGCAACATCTATTGCCTTCATCGACAATCGTAGTTCTCAACTTATAAAATAATAACCTACTCCACCATAAAAGTAGACCAATTAGAATACCACCTCCCAAGATTTTCCTTTTTCATCACATGTCGATAAACCTTGTCGATATTTATGGTGCAACTTCCACCTACTTGGCTCATCTGAAAGTCCTTCAACCGTCGACATAACTTCTACCACAGACCTTACATAACCATCGAGTCAATGTTTGTGTGCAAACTTGTTGAACCCTTAACATCACATCCTCTATCATGTAAAAGTGGACATACCACGAGAATGAATATTGTCTTGTTTCAATGGAAGCCATCTTTCGTGACGATGGAGACAACGTTAGCATCTGACTCGAAGCTTTTTTGTGAACCTACTCTCTTAGGACAATCTTTTTTTATGTGTCCAGACTGTCCACATTCTCGTCAAATCTTTTTCTACACGAACTCTTTCTTCTTCTTCCACTTGCTAGTTACTAGTAATGAATCCTCTTGTGAAGTATGTCCCTCCCTCTTCATTCTTCTTTCCGCTAACAAAAGTTTACTAGTAACCTTAATAAAAACTAAAGTTTTCGTCGTGTACATCAAAATTGGATTTATGTGTCCATAAGAAGGAGTAATTGACTAGATAAGTTAGAGTGTCTTATCTTCATCTTCTATCTTTGCTCCAATTACCTCTAGCTCAGAAATAATGCAATTGAGAATAGCCAAATGATCTAATATTTTTGGACCTTCCACCATTGACAACGTGTGAAATTGCTTCTTCAAGTACAACTGATTTGATAAGTTTTTTGTCTAATACATTGCTTCAAGCTTCTCCTAAAGCTTTTTGGCTGTCTAAATTTCATGTACATTTGCAAGAAGATTTTTGGTTAAATTTAATCTGATTCCACTTGCAGCTCTCAAATCTATTTTCTCTCAATCTTCATCGTTCATATTGGAAGAACCATTGTCTGGACTTCTCTTCAACGCCTTGTGTAACCATACTTGTATCATCACATCCTTGACTTGTACTTGCCACAAGCCCAAGTTGATCCTTCCATCAAATTTCTCCACATCAAATTTTACTGAACTCGTAAAGCTTGACATATTTGCTTCTCTTCCTGGCAAAAGATCAAATAGTGCACAACTCACACTATTCATAAATACAACAGCTTGTTTCGAGAATTATTTTCTGATGTGGAAGGTCAAACAATGCAGCATCCACAAAGCATACTTAGAATTCAAGAAACTACGAACCTGACGCTCTGAAAACACTTGATTGGAAAAACCTCCCACTTCTACCGCAAGAAATAAGCAGGAAAAATAATAGAGAAATTAAGAGAAAACGAAAAAAAATGAATACACAAGAATTTACGTGAAAAACTCTCAACTTGGATAAATAACCACAGATAAGAAAGAAATTCATTATGTGAAAAAATTGTTGCAATCACAAAAAATAATTTTCGCTCTCCCGACTCCAATTACAAAAACACTCTCTCAAAGTTTTTGGCCACACACATATTTTTTCCACTCTCCAACTAGAGCACACAAAATGAATTTAATTAGAGTTGTCACACTAAAACTTAAAGTGTTTCTAACTGAGACGATTAAAAACAAAAGACATAAACTTCTTTTATAGCCTATGACTTTCCTAAATCTTTTTGATGTATGAAAAACTTATGACTTTCTTAAACCCTTATAACGTATTGCTTTGTAAAGCTTTTCAATGTAAGACAAGTTGCACTTTTAATATTTTGCCAAGAAAGCCAACAACATCTTCAACATTCTTCATATCAATTTTCTTCAATATACATTTGTCCATTTGGATATGTTTGTGGCGTGAGATTATCTTTAATAAAATCCACATTCTATATCATAAACATTTAATTAACGACATTAATGACATGGATTTGTTGTAGAATAAAAATGCATGAAAATTGAAGGCCTTGATTATAGGATGAACATGTTTTTGAAAAGGAGAGAAAAAGGAGAAAGTGAAAGCATACATTAGCAAATAGAGGTAGGTGAAATGAACGGTGGATTTGGATTACAAAGCTTGAGGCCTAGAAAATTGCCAACAAAGCATATCACAACAATAACTACAACTCCATAATTATTGGAAATTTTTAAATTAAAAAAATGAGAACATAGGGATGTCTTTCCATGCAACCAATTAATTATTCAACATATATATATATATATATATATATTACAAAGTTTATTTTTAGAACTTTCTAGTTCTTATATACTTAGTTTTAAAAATTTCTAATGTAAGAGTATTTTTCAATACCTTTTAAAAATTTGCAGGTATGTCTAAAACTTTGGAAAGTTGAAAGATATTTTTGACCCAATTATAAAGGAAAATTTGTACGGATGATCAAATTCTCCGACCCAAATGTTAAATGACCCATTTTTAAAAAATAATGCCATTTGACCCTTTGCTAATGTCATCATCACATAAGATTACCAAATTGCACTCACGTTTGTCTTCATACCCTATAAGCTAAAACGAAAACACTTCAAAATTAATGGCTTTGTTTCGCACATCTCGGCATTCCACATCTAAACGGTCACATTGCGTTTGAAATCCATCAATCACTTTACAGTTTTCCCTTTCACCTGCGTTCTTTAAATCGAATCTAACCAGTTAGTGAATTTAATCTTTGTGTTGATCGTGTCTGACTATGTTTTGGGTTTTTTTGCATGTCGTTCTAGGTTAAGTAATCCGTCTACCAATGGTTTTTTATTTTCTTATTTTTTTTTTGGTTTCGATATGTTATGTACCATTGAGGTTGAAGACGACTCATAAGAGAGGTAAGGGACGTTGATGGTTTAGTGAATGCAAGCGAGAGATGTTGAGAGCGAGACATATATGAGTGAAACATGCGATACCGATACTAGAAGAGCAAAATAGACTAGAGAGAGAAAATTAGAAGCGAGCCTAGTGAGACACTTATGAGCGATCCTAGAGAGACAATTAGGTAGAACGAGACTAGCGAGCCACTTTAAGAAAGCGAGACTAGCAAGATCGTTTCTAGTGAGAGTAATTCCAGTGAGACAAAAAACTTTGAGAGAGCTTTAAGTTCTTCATACTTCAATGTAATAGGCACAATCATTCTTGTCAACTCACCTCCAACATACAAACTTTGGTTCCCATCCTAATCACCTCTAAGGACATTTGTCATTAAGTTGTAAAATTATATAGATCTATATCAAACAAGTAGACACTTTTCTGTCATCTGCAAAGCAAGAGAACATTTGTTATTAAGTTCTAAAAGAATTTGAACATCAGTCCAATACACAATTACAAAATTGCTCGTTCTTTCTCTCCTTTCCTTTTGCTACCTATTGGTCTCTCTATGTCTCTCTCTCTTTATGTCTTGTTGTCACTATGTCTCGTTGTTGCTAGTATCCCTCTTGCTATCTCTCGTGTTATATCCTCCTCTGTGTAACACTCTCTCGCAATCATCTTTGATTTCAATCTCTCACTCTCCTTATACACAACTTCGTAATGCTTGTTCCATACATTTTTTGGACACCACACTACTACAAACACCTAAGCAATGAAAGACTGTTATAGAGTCGTTAAGTTTTGAAAAACATCATTCAAATAAAACTTTGTTCAACAAAATACCGTTGAAAAGAACAATATCAACAAAGTATTCGCCGTTGAAATGAGTTCAAGTTTAAGAAAACACCATTGTTTGTTTGTTTAGGTAAAGAGTATTATTTATTTTCATTACAGAAAGATTGTTAAATCGTTCGTACGTTGACAAACAATCACATCGCCAGTTGAAGTTCGAGCGAGAGTGAGACTAAATGTAGAGCCAGAGTGAGACATATAACGTGAGGGCAAAGTCTGTAATCTTGTGTGGTTCTGACGTCAGGAAGGGATTAACTGATATTATTTTTTAAAAATGGATCATTTGATATTTTGAGCTGGAGAATTAGGTCATATGTACAAATTCATTGTGTATAAAGTTAAAAGTTTTTGTAGCCACTAAAAAACGGTTACATATAAACAACAAAAGTAAAGATATTGAAAATTTTATAAAGGGAAAAGCAAGAATTAAACCACCAAACCAAACTCTTCAGCTGTGCGTCCCTTCCTCTCTACCAACCTACTCTGCATCCTCATTGATAATGACAGAGCTCTATTTATGGTCTCCATTACCAAGCTTAAAATCCCATCTCCTTCACCGCGACCCTATTTTCTCTCTGCCTCTCAACATCTTCCTCTCCTTCTCCATCGCCGATCAGTAAGCTCTTCTTTCTCTTTCCTCTCTTAAATGCACGGCAATTTTTGTTCTCGTTTTTATGCCTATCAACTGAATGTCTCAATGAAAACCCACATGCCATTTGACTCTAATTTGTCCCTCTGCTCTCAAAATTGGGCCTTTTTATGTGTTAGCCTTTGAAATTCCAATTGTTTAGTATGCTCTTCTTTCCTTTACTCTCGTAAACACACTGCAATTTTTGTTCTTGTTTTTATGCATATCCACTGTTTGTGTAAAAGTCTCAAAGAATACTCGCATGTGATTTCACTCCAATTTGTCTCTCTGCTCCCCGATTTGGATTTTTATGTGTTTATGGCCTTTGAAACTCGAACTGATTGATGGATTTGTTGGACTTTTGTTTGATTTTGTGTGATTTGGCTGATGGTTTTGTTTTGTGTTGGGTGTTCGGAAAACTTTGTGAGCAGTGGGGAGTGAAGTGGAAGTGGTAGCAGAAATTGCTTTCCCTAAGCAGATCGTTAAGTCCAAGCCCTTGTCTTTGTTGGGTCATGGTGAGTTGAGTTCATCCTCCGTTCATTTCACTTTTTTTTTCTCTCTTTTCGCTAAATTACAAATAATAATGATAATAATAAAAATAACAATAATAATAAAATAATAAAATACTAGGTTAGTCCTTAAACTTTGTTATAAGTGACAATTTAGTATTTTAAATTAAAGTTTGTAATGTTTAGTTAACGTACTTTCAAATTTGTAATGATTTTGTTACATACAAAATTGTTGGAACTAAATCATTACAAATTAAAGTTTATGAACTAAATTGTTACTTTTCTTATAAGTGTACCTTTTATCTTATCATGTATTATAAGTTATGATATCGTGTAATACAAACACTGAATATACAAAAGTTTTAACATAAACTTATTCATAAATTTAATTAATTAATAATAATTTATATTTAACTTAATATAGTGAGTAACTGACATTAGTTGAAATGTGATGCTTTTGATTTTGATTGATGTGTATGGGATATATATATCTATTTATGTGTGGGTGTGTAACAGGAACTACAGAGATAGAGATTCACTTTCTAGAAATAAAGTTGACTGCCATTGGAGTTTATTTGGAGCCTTCAGTTGTGGAGCATTTGCAACAGTGGAAGGGAAAAGCTGCTAAGGACTTAGAGGAAGATGATGACTTCTTTCAGGCTATTGTTTCTGGTATCTCCCTAATTATCCTATTTAACTATACTACCTCATCACACGTGCAAAGAACTTGACTATCCGTTCAAACATATTTCACTGTTAGTCATAAAGTTTCATATATGTGATCTAATTCACACCCATACACCAAAAGGTCATACATTATTTCAACTCAAATAGCTCTTACCAATGATAAAATTAGATTCGTTATAAAGATTCTTCCCGCACAACTTATTCTATATATATTTGTATAAATATGCTTGTGATATCTGTTTTGTTTTGTCACTTTCCACTTTCTAAATTATCTATCTCACGATTAGCTAGTTGGTGGAGCAATGACTTTTGGTATGTAAAACAGATGTGTCAATCTAGGCGAGAAGTTTGGGGGCTGTTTTTATTTTCGAAACCTTCCTAAATGAATCGATTTGTAAAAGTTAATGTTTTTGTGCATGTTTTGCATGAATTATTGATGTTTGAAGAGTTACAATTCTATTTATTTGTGTGAGAATGCATAGAAAGCAAAATTTGAAATTAGATTTCATAAAAGATCATGTCACATTTTTTCCCCTAGTGTGTTTTATGTTCTTGATTTGCTTTCTCTATGGAGGAAACAGAAGAATATTTGCTTTCTCTAATCTTCACATTCAATTTTTTGAATGCTTTTTTAACCAATTTTTTTGTGCTTATTTATTCACTTAGATCCTTTTTTTTTTTTTCTTTTAATTTTTATCTTTACTATATCAAAAGGAGGATAAAATATTTTTTTAGTATAACAATGAACCTCCGACCTCTAGAAAAGGAAATTATTTCTATTACTATTGAAAATAAATTACATTAAATTATTATTTTTACTTTTTATTTGAGACAATTAAAAGAGATGTTTACAAGTATAACAAAACGATCCTATTTACAAATATAACATAATTGTGTTTTCTATTTGTGATAGACTGCAACCCAAATGACCATTTATCAACAATTTTTCTCATTAAAATTGTTACTGAATTTTAATAATTTTTTAAACAAAAGATTAATTGAAAAACTTATACATATTTATGATCATAATTTATACATACATACATAAGCATAGCTCAAACGACATAGTGAGAATATTATCAACCTTAAAGTCAAAGATTCGATTCTCACCTCATATATTGTCAAAAAAAAAAAAAAAATGAAAGCATATCTGAATAATATTATTTATATTATTGAGATACGCTTTCATTTTTCTTTTGTTTGAGGCGAGATTATTTATATTATTTAGATATGCATTTTTTTTCTTTTGACGATATGTGGGGTAAGAGAATCGAACTTTGACTTTAGGTTGATAATATTCTTACTATGCTAGTTGAGCTATGCTATTTTGTCTATATACTTTCAAAATTAAACTTCTTAAGCAAAATGTAAAATTGTTATAAATGAACTTCTTGAATCCAAAAGCATATATTAAATTAAGTTTAAATTATATAACAATAGCTTTGAATTTTGTCATTTGTTTAAAAAATACTCCTATCATTGTAAAATTGTAAAATTAGTCCTAATTTTCCATAAACGTTTCATAAATACTTTGGAGATAAATCTTTTAGAATTTCGAAACTATATTAAAACTTACTACGACTTTAAATGATGTATTGACCAAAAATTTTTGTCCTACCACTGTTACCACCCTTTTATATCACAATTTCCATCAACAATTCTAAAGAATTTATACTTTAAAAGTACTTTTGGAACGTTTCTAAATTTTCAATGGTAATATTTCAACTTTTGAAAGTATAGGAGATATATAGATATGAGAAGATTCAAACTTGTGACGTATTGTTATCTATCAAGTTAATAGAATCTTTCTCTCAAAATCTCAATTCATAACTTAAATTGGGATAGCTAAACTCTAAAGCCTAAATGCTTCAAATGGTGACAGCTCCAGTGGAGAAGGTTATAAGAGTAGTGGTGATCAAAGAGATCAAAGGGTCACAATATGGAGTGCAGTTGGAGAGTGCAGTGAGGGATAGATTGGCAGCTGATGACAAATATGAGGATGAAGAGGAAGCTCAGTTGGAAAAAATTGTTGAATTCTTTCAGTCCAAATATTTGAAGACACATTCTATTATAAACTTCCATTTCCCACCAGCTTCAACCATTGCTGAGGTAACTAACTTCTCTAAACCCTCTTTCATTATCATTTTATTTTTGTTTATTTAATTACATTTGGTTCTTTAGAACATGTTAGAGTTTTGTTGATTAAATCAATAAATAGTCTTATGGTTTGATACAATCCTCATACATAGTCCCTACCGTATGGATTATTTATGAAAGTTTTATTAGACTCTGGATGAAGATTAAATTTTAATTTTTTTTTTAAAATTATGGAGACCAAATTTGTAATTTAACCTTTAATTTTAAACAATTTTGTTTATTGTTTTGTTAATCTATTACTCTTTAACCAATAAGAAACCAAACAAAAGTGATTTTTTAGTTGTATTTGATATGTATTTCTTTTCGTTCTGATTGACTTTGTTTACATTTTTCTTAAGATTTATTTTAAAGGATGAATTACAAGTTTAGTCCACACACTTTGAATTTTGTATTTATTTGACATAACTTTAAAAAACGTCTAATGAGTTGTTAGGAGCCAAGGTAGTATGGGATGCCTTTGTCCCACATTGGCTAGATAGAGATGAAAAATGTGGTACTTAACTTAAGTGGCTTGGCTCTCCCACCCTCAATAGTTGGCTTTTGAGATGCGGTTCTTCAAGGTGTTTAAGTATCTAACTTATGTCTTTGAACTTTCAATTTTGTGCTCAATAAAATTCAATGACGTATTAGACAGTTTTTAAAATTGAAAGTTGAAATCAAAAAACTTATAATTTAACATATTCGAAACTAAACAAGTCGGACCGTTAACACTAGAATAATCAAAGTAAATCCGAACAATTAAATTGGATCACATATTGCATATAGTTTCTAAAAAAGTATATCTTATATTTGTTACATGGAACTTGCAGATAGAGTTTTCAAGTGATGGGAAAGAGGAGTCAAAGATGAAAGTTGAGAATGGAAATGTGGTTGAGATGATTAAGAAATGGTACTTGGGAGGGACTAGAGGTGTGTCTCAACCAACCATATCATCATTGGCCAACAATCTTGCCACTGAATTATCTAAATGAACCCTACCACCTTTGAACTTCTTGCACAATGTTTTTTTTTCCTTCTTTTTTTAATTATTGTAACCGTGGTTAAACTCAAGTATATGCCATTGCTGTTACGATGGTGCATTAGGTTAATGTTTAAGTGTCGAGGTGAGAATTTGAACATTTGAAGTTTGAACTCTTGGTTAACTTGTTTTTGTTTCTGAAATTTAGCTAATAATTCAAATTTTTGTGTGAGAAAGATGAAACTATAGTAAAGAAGTCATAAAAGATAAGCACAACTCTAAAAAGTCAAACAGTTAATGGAGGGTTCGATCTTGGTTATATTTATTATTTTCTTACCATTCTACTCTCTAAGTACAATTATCCATCTACATATATTAGATTGGTTCTAATTATTTATTTCAGGAGATGTTTTCAAATATAGTAAAATAAATCAAAATATTTACAAATATAATAAAATATTAGTGTTTACCAGTGATACACATTGATAGATGTCTATTAGAGTTCATCACTATTTATCACTAATAGATTACATTTTGCAATATTTGAAATGTCCTTCAGTAGTTTTATCATTTCAAACAATTATTCTAGGAAAAATCACTTATTTAGTTTCCAAGTTACGATGAATATGTGCATTTGGTCATGAATTTTAAAAATTTATCTTTTTAGCCTCCATGTTTTTTATAAGACTAAATCTATTTGGTCCATGAGTTTTCAAATGGTATCTTTTTAGTCCCTGAATTTTAAAAATAGGTTTAAAAGGTCTAAATGTATTTTTTTTGTTTTATTTTTTAAAATAAATATATGATACTTAAAATTAAAAAAAAAAGTTTTAAAGAGGATATGATTTTAGAAATTATTCTTCTATTTTAAAATGTCATATGATTATCTAAAATAAAAATATAAAGTTGTTTGAGGAGCCTTTTAAACTTATTTTTAAAGTTTGGGGACTAAAAAGAAAAGTTTTAAAACTCAAGAGACCAAATGAGTCTATTATTATGAAGGACCACTTGCATAAATGACATATAAGCAAAAAATAATAGAATATATAACACATTAATAAAATAATTACATATATAACACAAAATTAGTAAAAGACTAAAAAATCCATGTGCATCTATCATTTTAGGCACTTCTTCTTGAATTTTTCAAATTAAAAGTTATCAATGATAACAACTATCAGTGGTAGCAACTATCACTAATAGTTGTTATCACTGATAGCTACTATCAGTGTGATAACTTTCTATTTGCCACCATTACAAGTGTTTTTTCTTGATTTTCTCAAATTGAAAGCTGTCATTGGTAACAACTATAAGTGATAGTCATTGATAGCGATTGATAACTGTTATAAGTTGTTATTATTGATACATGTTATTGGTGATAGCTTCAATTTGAAAAATGGTTATCAATTGTTATCATTGATATCGTCTATCAGCGATAACTTATATTAGTGATAGCCACTGAAAGACAAACTTATATTTTTTTAAAAATTTACTAGTTGACTAGTCGGCATTTGCTATTTTTGCAAATATGTTATCTTTGTGATATATTTTTATTTTATTTCCTAAATTGTGTTGTTTGCTATAATTTTTCTGTTATAAACTTAAGAACTATACAGATACATTTTTTAAATTTAGGGACCAAACACAATGTGTGTTACACACATTCTTCAAAACTTGAACACAATGAAGGTAACTTTCCCACTATTCTAATTCAAATATGGTAAGTAATGTGAACATTAAACATAGAATCTAAAATGCTAAATTCTTATCTTCAACCATCACTATTCCCTTTTATAAATACATATTTAGTTAAAACAGTTTTGGTTAAATCACAAATTTAGTCTAAAAGAATCTGTAAAAGTTAAATTTATATTATGAGCTTAGTCCTTTAAATTTATATTAGTGTCTAATTGATTTTTAAAAAAATTCAATTTTGTATTTAACAGATTTAAATCGATTGATGAGTGAATTTCAGATATAATAGAATAAAGTAAAAAATGGTTAAATCAAAATAATATAAGATAAATTAAAATAGGATAAAGATTTGATCTTGCTATTTGAAGTTAAAAGTTAAAGACATAAACTTGCAATCTCGGAAGTTAAGAAACATGTAATTTGGTTTCATTTTTGAATTGTAAGAATGAGAGAGAGAGATTTAGATTTGGATTAATGTAATAAAGATTATATAATTCCAAATCCAAAATTCCAACCGCAACGTGTTCTTCTATGTCTGTTCCTTATATATAAAAAAATTGTAAGAAACCAAAAAAGTTTCTGTGCGCCCAAAAACAAGGCACGAGCACAATGGATTTGGATGAAAATGACCCACTTTGATTTACCCATCAACAAGAAGAAGAAGAAGAAGAAGAAGAAGCAGCAGAACAAAGGAACAATTTAATCAACAGATTCTCTCTCTTTCTGTAAGAGGAAGCCTTTCTATCCATGGAACTCCCCAATCCCACTAATCAAATGGCTTCCTCTTCCAACCCCACTCCCTCATTTCGCGGTTCCTTCCACCGTCGAGCTCATTCCGAGGTCCATTTCCGGATTCCTGACGATCTCGATCTTGTCTCCGACCCTTTCGACGCCCCTTCTTCTGGATTTGAAGATCTGGGCTTTGAGGATGATCTCTTGTGTACTTTCATGGACATCGAGAAGATCGGATCCAAAATCGAAAATGGGTCTTCGTCAAATCCTGCAATGGCTGCCGGTGGTACTGGGGGGGAGAATGTTGAAGGGGAGAAAATCTCCCGCCCCAGGCACCGTCATAGCAATTCTGCTGATGGGTCTTCCATTTTGGAGTCTATTGAGGCTAAGAAGGCCATGGATCCTGATAAGCTCGCTGAGTTGTGGACTATTGATCCTAAACGTGCCAAGAGGTTTTGTACTATTCTATTGTAATGTGCTTCAATTTGTTTTTAGGTTCTCCAATTGCATTGTGTTTTGTGTCAATCTCATTCTTTAAATGTGTTGCTTGTTGATTGGACTTTTGATTCATGGCTGGAACATCGAATTAGCGAATGCTTTTTCCCCTAGGACAATGCTTTGTGTTTTCATTTGAGTAAATGGGAATTAGTTCAATTTCTGATGGTTGGATGAAGTTTTGATGTATTTTATGCATAGAGAGAGAGAGAGAGAGAGTCTGTCATGATTGATTAAATGTTGGGGGGATTTAGCTATATTAATGAGACTGGTTTTAGTTGGTTAATCTGAGAGATTCTTGTTATATTGGATCTTACTAGGTTTTTGACAACCAGATATTGTAGGGCCATTACGTGGGGTTTGAACCTATTCTTCCAAATTTCAAAGTATCTTTAACCATATTTCCATTTTCCTTAAGGACCATTAGGGCCAACTCATAGTGGTTCTTCAAGTTCAATAATTTCAAATCAGGTCCCTACCTTATCAATCAAGGAATGGGAAAAACACATATTATGTTATTCTATACCTTCTTAATCAGCTGTCTGTGTCGTCTTTTCCTGTTTCTAGGTTGTTAAAACATTTACAACTAGTTTTAATCTGTCCTTAGTACTTCATTTGCAGGATTTTGGCAAATAGACAGTCTGCTGCTCGGTCAAAAGAGAGGAAAGCTCGCTACATAATGGAACTTGAGAGAAAAGTTCAAAGCCTTCAAACCGAAGCGACAACTCTCTCCGCACAGCTCACATTGTACCAGGTTTTAATTTTTCACCAATCTCATTTTTGTTCTTACAATGATCATGGTCACATTACATATCTAGAGTCTGAAAGTAGACATAACATTGAGAAAGCTATTTTCTTCCCATTATTTGCTCATACACTTCAGTGGAAACACTAGATGTCCCTTGCTATGAAATTTATCAGCTTTTGTTGGTTAGAGATGTAATAGATTTGTTGGTTAAAGTTATAGGAGTAACCCCTTAAAAAGATTGATGAAAAAAAGTAAAGAAATCATAGAAGTCCCTATGCAAAGTGGTGGGTGGGAAGAGGACTTAGTACATTCTCCCAAAATTATAAGTAAAGATAAAAGAAGGAAGGAGAAAAATGCTTTACACTAGTCTTTAAAAATAAATTTTGGTTGGAGAATAACTTGAGAGTTTGGAATTTTTGTACCTATTTCTTCTCCATAAACAATGTTCATTGCATTAAAAGGGTTGTTTTCAATTATAGCAAAATGAACCAAAATATTTACAAATATAGCAAAATATCTATTTGCGATACATGGGGATAGATTGTTAACTGTGTCTATCTATAGTTTATCGTAGATAGACAGACGGTGATATTTTACTATATTTGTCAATTATGGTATTTTAAAATAATTTCCCTTGTCATTTAAGTTAGATGAATTTTCAAATTTGATTTTGTACATTGATTGTCCTGTCTCTATTACTTCTGAAAAGTTGCTTTTGGAATTTGGGGGAGGCAATGGAGCCCTCCCCTGTCCAAGCTTTATTTAGTTATCATTGTTGTTGCTGTTAATTAGATGTAATTATTTTTCCATTATGGAGAAATTTAATTTTTTCAAATTCTTGAAACAAAATTGAACTTCTGTAATTTTATTTTAATCATTTAAAATTTATATGATGACAACTTTTCATGTTCTATGTACTAAACATAGATGTTCTTTTTTTTTTTTTTTTTTTGAAAAACACTTCTGGACCATAAACTTTTATAAATGTTAATTATTTAGTCTCTGAATTTTACTATTATATAATTTAATTCTTAAACTTTGGTATATAACAATTTAGTAAATTTGTAAAATTGTAAGTCGTATTTCGAATTTGTAACAATTTAATATCTATGGTGGAAAACCGAGTGTCAATTTTTATTGTGTAACAATTACAGTTTTTGTAGATTATAAACACATTTGGTTCTAATAATCAATTTATTAACCTACAAATGTGAGATATCTCATTAAATTTTGATAATAATTTTCACGATGGAGCTAAGTCCTTATGTATTTAAATTGTTACAACTTTGAAATTACAAGGACTAAATCATTACCAACTATGGTTCCAGACTAATTTTTAATTTGATGAATGTTCAGAGACCAAAGGATTTTTTAACCAAGATTTTTCCATTTCAAATAAAAAAAAATCAAATTCGAATGTGGAAATCCTACTAATTATTCATTGCCTTTTACCTTTGATCTTATATTATTCTTTCTCAACATTGAAACATGATGATTTCTTTTATTTAATCAAATTGAATCTTTGCTTCATTTAGGGGTGAAGTTAATATCCTTCATTAGTTTAGCTATTATTTATTATTAGTATTTTAAAAAGGATTTATTACTAGTTGGGGGAATTCTTGTGGCTAGATTAGGCCATTTTTGCTACTATTGGTTCTTCAACTACGTCAGATGCCTTTTATCTTTGCTTGAGCATTTTATTGTCGATTTTTATTTTTCGTTTTTTTACCTGCTCTAATGTGATTTTCTGATGATTTAGTGTGTGCTTATTTGGGCTATTTGGTTGGAGAGAAATAGTCAAATTCTTAGGGACATCTTCTCAAATAAAGACCTTTACAGAACCGCAAGGGTTTCGAGCTGGTGTACACTTTGTGACCTTTCCCCTTCTAAAATTTTAGATCTAAAACCTTCAAGGTGTAGGGGTGAGGGCCTGAGATGTTTAGAGTTGCCCTTTAGGATATAGGGCTCTATCCCCTAGGTGGAAAACTTTGGTCAAGTTTGATAACAATTTTTTTAATATCCGTGTGTTTGGACCAGCTTATGCACACCTTAAACTAATCTCATGGGTCAACCTGCCTGACCCTACAACATTGGGTGTCAAGGAAACTCGTAGGAAACTAATTCTTAAGTAGGTGACCATGATGGATTGAACTCATAACTTCTTAGTTTGTTATTGGACTATGTCTCATTTTTTAGCACTAGGCCAACTCATGATGGTTCAAGTTCTATAATGATTTCATTTATAATTTTCTGTCTTTGAACATTCTGCATGTTTCCTTACGATTTCCTTATTATGATTTCATATCTTAAAGATATATTTGAAATCATGAGTCATATTCTAAAAACAAATAGATTTTTAAAAGCTACAATTTTAGTCTTCAAAACTTGTCTTGGATTTTCGTAACAGTTTTAGAATTAGATAACAGGGCCAAAAAAGACTCATGGATGGAAGTAGTATCTTTAAGCTAAATTTTCAAAAATCAAATAGCTACCAAATGACGCCCTAGTAATTTATAGAACTTAATAATTTATCTCTTTTCGTATCCTATAATCACCTTCTAATACCCTGGTTAAAAAGAAAACCCTTTGTTTTCCACAATAAAATGGACAAGGGCAGCTAATCTGAAACTTACTGAATGTATACTCAAATGGACTATTATGATTTTAGCTTTTCCTGAAAAAGCAATAGGCAAAAGTTCCGATATGATTGAGTTCACTTTTTCTCTAAAATATAAAATGTGATTGTAGAGTGTCACTTTTATTTCATATCTTTGCCTTTTAGTGGCCTTCACTTAAAAAGGTTGTCGATGCTTTTAGAGGAGGTAATGATGGAGATTGGAGACTTTCCTTCTTTCTCATGGAAAGGAAAGATGATACAAATGGGAATTACTTAAAGGTTTGTTGGCAAATAGAAAAAGTGAAAAAGGTTGGTAAGACTGAGGTATGATTGTATAGTGTACTATTAGGAGTTTCCAAAAGGGTTCTTTGTCCGTCCATCACATCACCCTCTTTCCTTTTTCCTTCTTCCTTCTCTTTTTTAAGTTTGACCCCCACTTTCTCCTCATAAACACCAAAATCTACCTTCACTGTGGCTTCCCTTTCCCCATCTCTCCTTCCAAGTATCATTTCTTCATCTTACTCGCTCCCAAAAATCACGTCATAAAGGAACTAGAGTGATGACATGAATGTTGTCAAAATTACAATAAGAGGAACATTGCAAAATTATATTATTATTATTATTATGAATTCTAACTGCATACTCAACATCCCATTTTGTTAAAAGCTTTATTGACAAGCATATTACAGTCTTGTGCTAATCCTAGTTCTCCAAGTTATCACTGGCCATCTAACTTTCATTTACTGTGATGTTTGTGAACTGATGTAGCATGGTCAGGAGTTTGTCACGAGCATATGAATGAAAAACAGGCTTCACAGTAGTTTTCCTTTGCATTTCATCTTTTCTTCATGTTCTTTCTTTCAGAGAGATACCACTGGGCTTTCAACTGAAAACTCAGAGCTCAAACTTCGTTTACAAGCTATGGAACAGCAAGCTCATTTACGCGATGGTATGCGTCCACGTATACCCTGTCTATGTGTTATTATTGACCCCACCCTCTTTGTTTAGCTTTTAGGTGTCATGAATAATGTGATATCCACTTCTTCACGTCTGCTATTGGTTTTTCTTTCATTATTCATAACTTTCACTTGTCCGAGTAGGGTCTGTTTGAAATCCACCTACTTAGAAGCTGCCTTATCCAGATTTTGATGATCTTGAATAAATGTTTGAATTTAAGAGCTGTTTGATGTCCATATTTGCACATTAATCTTGTCACCCTGATGCTTCATCTTCACCTTAGGTTGCATGAGAAAGTGTTGCCATTGGACCAGCTTTTACTGTGCATTGTAGTGATATTCTTGCTTTACGGTTGAACGAAAAACAAGACAATATAAAGTTTTTTATAACTTTTTGTAATATACAGCTCTAAATGAAGCTTTGAAAAAAGAAGTCGAGCGGCTCAAGATCGCGACGGGAGAAGTAATGACAGCTACGGATTCGTATAACTTCGGAATGCCTCAAGTTTCATATCCCCAATCTTGCTTTTCACACCAACCACAACCTGGGCGACACAACACACCAAGGATGACAACGCAAAGACCCCAAGTTCAACCATTCCATTCTAATTTACCGAACCCACATCAGGCTTTGTTTGTTGCATCGCACCAGCCTCATGCCTTAACAGAAATGTTTCAGCAGGATCCTATTACCCGATTGCAGGGTCTCGATATTAGTAGCAGAGGCACAGAAATAAAGCCAGAAGGCTCCTCAATATCGGTCAGTGAAAGTAGCAGCACATTTTAACCCAAATTTTTTGCCAACCTATGCTTCAACCTCCCAGTGAAAATATGGCTTGTTCATAGATTGACCCTGTTGACAGAAATTTTTTTCCCACATTTGTTCGTTGTTCTTTCTTTTCTTCATTAATTTGCGTTCGGGGAACTCGACGGGTGAGACAAAATTATTCTTGTGATAGAAAAGAGAAGCTTTCTCTTGGCTGGAAATCTGTTTCATAGTCCTATTTGGTGTCAGAAAAAACATTGTTTCTTTTGGTAAAGGAATTTGTTCATTCTTCATTATTCAACTCATAGCTTTGGCCCATAGTTGCAGCTATATAGATTTGTTTGAATATTGAAAGATCCTGAGAATGAGAATGACCATTTTGTGGTTCTTTTTTCTGAATGAAAACTAAAACAATGATGATGATGGTTTTGTATTCAATGCTCTCTGTTGTTCATTTGTTATATTGAGCCCTTGTATTATACAGGTTGGTAGGACAAGCAAAATTACTAAATTGTCCACATTTGAAGGGTCATTTTAGGGACCCTTATAGAGCTGCCATTAAAGGCCACATGGTAGGGTTGTAATCCAACACCCCTTAAATCTGCATCTAAGGGAAAACCTCATGTGGATGACATTTTTGGTTGTTATTTTTAGGTCCATTTTAATAATCACTGTTTCTTGACAATGACCCTTCTTTGGATGATCAATTTTATTTATTTATTTATTATTATTATTATTTGTATTTATTGGAAGAGAGAAAAAATGCACTTGTTTTGTTCTTCCATGATGTTGAGTTAATATTGGCTAAAAATGCTCTTCATAATTTAATATTTTTGATGTCTTTAGAATTTGTTTTCCCTCCAGAAAGTACTTCTTTCTTAAAACTGCTTTTGTTATGAGTATCTTTCTATTGATTGTTTGAAAAGTACATTTATGCGATTAAATAGACCTTTCTTTTATGTTTAGTTGCTCTCCAAAATTTGATTCCTTTGGAAATTCTGTGAAGCATGGGTTTTTATCAAATTTACTTGTCATCAGTTGATTGTTTGAAAAGTACTTTTCAAGGGATCTTCATTTGCAATTGCAGTGAAACAAAGACGATTAATCTTTAAGCTAAAAATAGTTTTTGGAAAACATTTAAATTAATAATAACAATAATAATAATAAAAAAGAAGTAATAATGAGATTAAGAAAAGAGGAATCTAGAATAGAGCATAAATGGATGTGTGGCAAACAGTCATATTCATATGTTGTTGTTAATTTGGTCTCTCTTGCATTTAATGACTTATGAACATTTTTGTACACTTTGGACACCACATCCTATCCTATCCTTTCTTTTCATTCATTCATTCATTCATTTTCAAATATATCTACGTGTCCTTTTAACACTTTTTAGTTTTTTCTACATTTTTAACCTACGTTCAACGGTTAATTTAATATTCAGATTTTGGATATTGTATATCCCGATGTGATGCTAACACTGTAGCGATGTTAGCTCATAATTTGCTGAATCAACGAACATGTTATGTCAACTGAATTAATGAACAGTTTACCCCAGTGGAAACGTAATAAACCAATGATACATGAATGAACCAATGTCACATTCAAATAGACGGATCCTAAATATATATAAAATTGTGGTTGAGAAAGGTTGAAAAGAATTGATAGTTTAGGGTTGATATTAATGCACTGCAACTTTCTTTTTGGTGACTTAGTCATAGAAACTCCAAAACTAAGCAGGTTTAGTTTGAAACAATTATGTATTGAACAACTTCTTGAGAATTTTTGTAGAAAGTACGTGAGTGAGAATAAAGTATGTTGAAAGATTCTGTGTTAATTTATGGAGATAATTTTCACTCTTAAAAATAGTCCACGACACGTAAGGATGATGTTCACCGAAATTCTAAATCTCGAGCTTGAGCGTTACAAATATGCATTGCCAATTTAGAGGCTACAATGTATGTTAATGCTAAAACGTTTATTTAAATAAATAAAAAAAATTGAATATTGGTAATATTTGTGGATTAAATTTTACTTCCAAACCTTACAATATATAATTTATAAGAATCCATTGAATTCTCCCATAAATCATTTTGGAGTGGTGAAGGGTCACATCCAACACATCTTATCACTCTCTTTGTTACAATGTTCAAATCAACTTAATATTGAATCGTATGTTATAATAATTTCTTCAATTAATTAGCAAAATGTGTTAAAAATATTAATTTTTCATTGTGTTTTTGGAAAAAAAATAATTTCTTAAAAGTTTTAAAATGGTACAAAATTGAGTTAGTTTATCTACAAATTTAAATCTCTATCGAAATTATGGATCTCACATGTGTAAGAAAATTATATGAAATTTTAATCACATTTTACATAGAATAAAGAGATACAAATGGTAAAGTATACTGTCTAAATTGTTATCGATGAATTAGTTTTAAATTGTTACAAACTTGAAAAATATAAGGACTAAATTGTTACTTGAAAAAAAGATACCAACATTATATATATATATATATATATATATATATAACTTAAATCTATAGTTCACAAAGCATAGGTGGAGAGGTTTGGATATGCAAGCATATATCTTAACCAGTTACAACATTTAGGGGCCGTTTAGGATGAGGATTGTGCAAGACTATAATAAACACTATTTCAAAAATCTCCTATTTGCTATAGTATTTGTTACTGTTTCCTTCTCAAACTAAAATAATTTATACCACAAACACGTACTATTATAATTCAAACTAAATTAATCTATACGTAAAATATTATAACTCAACTATAATAACCTAAGACTATAATAACACACTTTTTATCCTAAACACTCCTTAAAGATTGATGTTATTGGCTATTATGAACACATTTTAAGGGAAGATTTATGGTTGAAAGTTGGGTCACACATCAAGAAACAGTGAAATGCATGGTAATATGTTTTTCATTTGAAACTGACAAAAAAAGAAAGTACAAGATTTAATAGAAATTTGATTGAGGAAAAAGCAAAAAGTAAATCAAAGTTTATAAAGAGACTAAGGTCAAAGATTTTGTTGTATGATAAATCTCAGTTTGAGACAGTTCAAAACAAATCACAAACTAAATTGTTGACTCAAAAAAGAAAAAGGAAAATGATAAAGCTCCAATGCATACAACATTTGAAACTTGGATTATTAAGTTAATTAAAATATTGGGGAAAAAAAAAACAAAAAGTAAAACCAAAACAAAACTCATTTCAATTATTAGTGTTTTGATTGTACCTTTCAACTTTAATTTTAGATATATATTATATTTGGTTGACGTGAAATTTTAGCTATGGAAAATGCACCTGATCCTTATGTGACACCAATAGTTGAATTTGTAATTTAGGAAAGAGAGGACCTGTAAAACAAAGAAAAATAGCTTGGATGTCTAAGTCAGTAAGAGAATTATAGAATAGAGAAGAAGTTGGAAGTTTAAGTTACCTCATATAAAATCATAATGGTGAATTTATAGAGGATTTGATATAGGGTTTGTGATCTTTGTCCAACTAGAATTAGGATATGAGTTTTCTAATCTTAGATAAAATAGGTTACCTCTCAAGCACAATGAACCAGAGTATTCTAAATGGAAAAGGTCGATCTCAACCTCATCATGGCATATCCTTAGTCGAGGAAGTTGGTTTGGAGTTTTTGTTCCACCATCATCTTTCCAAGGTCCAAATAGGTCATAATGCGCTCTGATCTTTAAACAGAGAAGGTTGGCCTCGACTTCATCCTTTGTCAGAGGTCGAGGCCAATCGCTATATTTTGGTCAGCCTCAGTTGGTCGAGGTCGAACCTATCTTCTCTTGCTTTCTTTTGACCGTTTTACAACTTATTCTAGAATCAACCAATAGCATATATTGTCTAAATCAACTAAATAATCTCTACAATTAATTAAACTTTACTATTCTAATTTTCTAACTCTGTTGTTCGTTATCTGGTTGGGTTTAATTACAAAGTTTTGCAAGTTTTGGGAAATAATTGTGTTGGTGCAGGTACTATAGAATGTGATGAAGCAAGTACTGTAACCAACAATTAAGCGTCAGAATGATTTGACGCCTAGATGAGAGAACGCCTGAAACTTGGTCGCCTAGATGGTAGACGCCTAGATAGTATGCCTAGACTGGTGGACGCTTGAATTGAACGCCTAACTGCAAAACAAAAACTTATCAAATGAAAAGGCCAAGTCACGAATCACGCTCTCTTAAAGATGTTTCGCGACTCTTCTCAGAGTGCGCTTCCCCAGGATAAAACAGCTGAAATACTTGTCGGAGCTGTATCGAAACCGAACGTAAAACAATACAGAAACCGATCGTGAAACCAATAGTTCTTGAATGACTTTGCTCAAAAAAACAAAAAAAAAAAAGAACTCTTGAGAAAATTTTGTAAGATGTAATTTTTAAATGATTAAAATGAGAGGAGAAGGAGAGGTATATATAACGTTGAGTTTCGTAACGCATAAACAGTCACAGGAGCATTAATGCTTCAACGATTCAACGATCGTTACGCTCCAAAGACTAGTCAAAGCGTAACACTTCAACTCGTTCAATTGATGCGCCTCAACACTTTTTATTATTATTATTATTCTTGAAAAAAGCCAATTAATTATTTATTTTGAATATCTTATCTTAATCAACTAACTTTAAAATAATAAAAAAGATTAATTAATTATTAATTATGTTTTAACCTAATAAGGAAATAATAGCTTAAAAAATTAAAATAATATATTAATCAACTTGCTAGCTTAAATATAAAAATGAAAAAAAAAATTAAATAAAGGTAAAATAGAAGCAACAAATAAAGATAAAGATAAAAAAATGAAAAATAAATAAAAGTTGAAAAATAAAACAAAATTAAACATTGCCACACACAACTCAAACTCAAACAAACAAAATTCATTATTTTAAAAAAAAATTTAAAAATTAGTCCTCATTATTAGTTTTAATAAATTTTATTAAACTTGAAAAAATAATAATTGTTTTTTTTTTCATCTAAGAAAAAGACAATGTGAATTTATTTTTCAAAGCATATATATTGGGAATTTAAGGGTTATAGAAATTATTTTTTGGATCGACTAGATAAATAACAAATATTAAGGTTTACTTTAAACAAATAGCAAAAAAAATTTATAATTGTAAAAATGGCAAAATCGAAAAAATGAAATAAAATACATGTATGAAATTGTAAAAAATGTCCCTACTCCTAATAGACTCTTCACCTTCCAATTACCATCATCCTAAAATTCAAAATACTCCATCATTAAAACACTTAACCCCAAACACACTATCATTAAAACACTATCCTTCAAACACATAATCTCAACTCACATCTTCCAACAACCTATCCAACCCCAAAATTTTCTAAAGCTTTAAATACTCCCAAAGTCAATTCGTGGACAACAACACAGATCGGCACGGCTAGCCTAGTGGCAGTACGAACCGGAGAACGATGGACAGGAACTGACAGAATGACGTACAATGGAGCTCTCGTCGGAGGGAGATACACGAACGATGACTCGACAACGACTTCGTACGCGGAGGGCAGCATTCAAGGCTACTGGCTGTAAAAGAATCATCCAACGGTGACTTCATTTGCGGAGGGCGGCATTCGAGGCGGTCAGCGATAAAAGACTCGTTCGACGGCGACTTTGTATGCAAATGACGACGTTCGAGACGACCGACGATGAGGATTAAACTTGACCGCTAATGCATGAGGAAGGAGAAGTTTTGATTTTTTTTTATCTTTCACACATAACAATAAAACCCTAAAACATATTTATTATAAATAATAATAATAATAAATATTATTATTATTTATTTTCCTTTTTTTTCAATAATTAATATATATATATATAACTATATATATTTTTAAAATCTACATTTTCTCATCTTTTTTTCAAATAAATATAATAATTAATAATACATTTTTTCTTTTTTTTTTTTCCAAATAATTTCTCCAATCATACGAATGTAAATATATTGGTTTCATAAGATATAAAAATATAACGTAAAAAAGATATTCCAAAACGAATTTAAAATTAAAAAATGTAGATATTAGTTAATAATCAACAAGATACAATTAATAAAATATATTTAATATTAATTAAAGATAGATTGAGGAAAACTAGATTCAGTAAAAATAGGAAATACTTCGTATTTCACAGAATCTGCTGCAAGATAATTAGACATTAATTAAACTCAATTAAATGTATATTTAGAAAACTAAAAACATATATTAAAGATTAAGTATATGTTTATTTATAAAACTAAAAAAAAGATTCAGAAAAATAGGAAAATTTCAGCTTCGATTTCATTTTCCTAATCGATTATCTTAATTTTTTCAAAAACGTGTAAATACCCTTAATTCACAGAATCTAGAAAAAATGGATTCAGTAAAAATAGAAAAATGTAGTTGTCTCAAAGATTATATATAAGTTTAATTTAAAATAATTTGAAGTTATTCTATCTTTTGAATATATAATTATAACCGCAAATAAGGAAATACCTTTAACCAAATTTATATAAGGAAATATCTTTAGAGATTTGATTATTTTATAAGAAAATATCTTTAAAATTTCGAATAATAAATAGATAGTTTAATTTAAAATAATTTGGAGTTATTGTTTCTTTTGAATATATCTAATTATAACCGTAAATAAGGAAATATCTTTAATCGTATGTATATATGGAAATATTTTTAAGGATTTGATTCTTTTATCTAATCAAATTTCATAGTTTTAGGGATTTGATCTATTTATTCTCATACGTGCGTCCATTCTCAATATTTCAATACGAAAAAGTTGAAATAATAATCTAAATATGTCGAATTTTAATGAATTATATATAGAATTAAATAGAAAATGTAATTATTATTTCAATAATTACCTTATTCTTAAAGTTTTTTTTATTTATATTCGGAACTACAATGTATATAATAATATAGTCAATCAAAAAATAAAAATTTCTAAATATATCTAAAACAATTCAATATATACTAACTATCTAAAAATACATTGTATTTAAATATCTAACATTTAATAAATAACGATCTGTGAAAACCACTATATGCGAAATACACCATCATTAAAAACTAAAATCAAGCCCGTGAAGGGTAAAATTGGAATATTGAAATTCAGAAAAAGCGGTTATATCGAATTTTACCATTTTTCTTATTATTATTATTTTTTTGCCATTTTTCTAACCATCTCTTCTTTTTTTTGCCATATATCCGAATTTCTCTTATTTTTTCCCTAAATATTTAACCAATAAAATAAACACTAGAAAGAAAACCAAATCTTAATCTTCCTCAAATATATATTGCCGTTCTAAACTTTTAATCTCATCAAACTAAACCTTGTATTTAAATGTGTAGTAACATATACGTCATCCAATTTCCTCCAAATTTATTAAAATGCAAAATAAAAATCCTCAAAAACTAATTAATTTCAATGAAATTATTCCAAATTAAGTTTAAGCAATACATTGCTAAAATAAGTTATTAAACAATTGTTCTAGAAATCACATATTTTAACAATATAGAAAGTTCATTTTTAAAATTTCAATCATTTTTATTTGGAAGAATTGAATCTCGATCATCTTGAAATAGACCGACGAATTCCAATTTTATCGTAAACATGACTTTGGAAACAAATTTCTAGTAAGGTCGCAAAATTGGTCTAAATTTAAGGTAAAGGTAAGCATAGATTGCCTAATTTCGCCTATATATTTCTTTTTAATTCATAAAATGGTACCAATCCAACATGTTTATTTTATGGGAACCGACACATACATATGACCGATTTATTAATGTTGTTATAAAATATTGAGTTTTTTTTTTAATTTATTTATAAAAAATTATAGTTTATGCATTATTTGATAAAAAAAAAAGAAAAAGAAAATTATCCCTTATTTGATATTAAAAATATACGAATTTTTAAAATGTAGAATTATTTTTATTTTTATTTTTCCTATATCACTAACCGACAATGATATTTGCTATATCTGTAAATATCTCGATCCATTTTGCTATATTATTTGAAAACATCCCTAATTTCCACTCCATCTAATATTTATCTCAAATTTTTTTATTGTTTATAATCATTCATATAGTAACATAATAGTACACATATTAGAAGCTATGCCATCGTTAATTTGTTAAAATTAAAATATAAGTAAAAACCAAAATAAATAATCTTTTCTTTTTTTTACTATTCAAAGGCTAAAATAAATTTAGAAGTTTTAAGAATCAAATGGAACAAACTTTGAGAGACTAATACTCATTCAAGTTCAAAACCAAAATCAAATACTAAAATAGAATTTAAGCCTAATTTGAATTCATATAATAATTTGCACTCAATTTTGATTTGTTTCCTATTGTTTGCCTAAATCTCCCTAAACATTTATATTATATATCATATATTATAAAATACAATTCATAGTTTTTCATTCATATTGTTCAATATATATATATATACATATATATATATATATATATATATATATAAAGCAAGCCATAATAAATTTCACAAATATTATAGAGTACCAAATTTGTTGGTTCCTTCATGACCCAAATGAAAGCCTTTGTACTATTTACATTGTCTTTTAAAACTTTTGCTTTAAAAATTGATTTGGTTATCAAAGAGCCAACAATGAGTGGGTAAGAAGGGAAGTGAAAAGGGTAGGAGGAGGTTTATTTCTTAATTCTTACAATGTTACAAAAAGAACCACCAAAATTACTTTATTATACTAATTTTATTTTATTGATTCAAGTAAAAGGACCAATTTTGTTTAGATTTCCTACATTTTTTCCACTTTACATATAGGTTTAGGTTGATCTACTTATCAAAGTTAAAGTGGTTCTACTAGAAAATACAAAATTCAAACAAAAATGATGTAATATGATGGTTGATAAGCATAATAACTTAATATTGTCAAACAATAACAACGATAGAGAGTCAAAGTGAGTTCTTAGAGGTAACTGACGTTATCTTTCATCTACATGAAGATTGGTAACCTAGTTTGATTTAACATCACCTACTTCAAGGGTTATATGCTCGATTTATAGAAGAAACTTCACTGTATTAAGAGTACAACTATTACAATGAAATACTTACCATAATAAGACTTATCCAAAACTTTGTATCAGATCCTCTCATTATAATGTATTAGGCTCTCCCTAAGTGTGTGCTAAACATTAAAGACACATTCTTTTTTATTCAAGAAGCTAAAATTAAAAATTAAAAAATAAATTATTATATATAAAGTCAAAAGACTAAATTGTTATGACATTCGCAAGTTTAGAGATTAATATTTTACCAACTAAAATTTATAGATTAAGTTGTCTTTAGTTTAAAAGTTAATCAAAAGTGATATTTAACTTAATCTGAATATAATTACTCACACTGAAATTGAAAGGAACAAAAAAACACAAGGTTAAATTTTTTGTTCAATATTTAGAGTGATTTCATTAGAAGAAAACAAGTGAAGTTAGTTTTTTGTTTTTATGTTGTGTAAGGATTGAATCTAAAACTTAATATCTAAGCAAGCATGCCTCAAAACCGATATTGTCGTATATGTTAGTGATTAATAAGTCTGAAATTTAAATATTTAGTTAGAAAAGATGAAAACCATGGTACAAAAGTCGAAAGAAAACAAACATAAATTTACAAAATCATGGTTACAAAACAAAGCCTAAAAATTACATTTTTAGTATTAAAAACTGGTTTTTTTATTACATCTTAAAAAGTAGATAATAAAGCAAAAAAAAAAAAAAAAAAAACTTAACGAAAACATAGTGAAAGTAGTACTTAGCTTAATTATATAATTATATAAAGCAATTTTCAAAGAAAGAAAAGCAAAATAAAAATGATTATTATTATTAGTTTGCAAAGATATTGAATTGTTTGAAGAAAAAGGAGACCTCACAACTGGAGGTCAAGCACACACAAACGAGAAAAACGAAACAAAAACTAACAAAATAGCAAAATAAAGGATGCACGACTCACAAGTAAACACCGTAGATCGAATATCTAAGCTAATCATTTGAGGATGATGCAAAGTAAACGTAATGTATAAACCCTCTTATTATCCTTGTCCAAACAAGATCAAAATGGTTATTAAGCAAACCTATAAATATATTTTTATGATAGATAGACGAGGAGAGTATGAATTACACTAGATGGGTCTCACCTTTTAAATGTTGTAACCACTTGTTCACTACTTTGTACTCTCATGTGGGGGTAGTATCCTTTTTGAACTTCATCATATCATTAAATGGGAGAGTAATGACTAAACAAAGTAATGAGTGATTAAACTAAAATAAATAAATAAATAAATAAATATATATATATATATATTATAGAAAACATGTTTGTCTACTGATCATCTAAGTCTAACCTAATAAATTCAATGAACAAATCAATTCGCTTTTAAATTATTTACTTTCACATCAAATTTTGACAAAAGTACTTAGATCTAACTTTAATGAATAAAAACCACACATCAGTAACATAAAATGACACAATTTAATGCATTAATTATTTAAGAGATTACATGTTACATATTGAATATCTTGACATGTTCGACCAAAGTTAATTATTAACAACAACAATATTATTGTAAAAAAGAACTTTTACATCGAATCAAATCAAACGTACATCACTAAATTTGCATATCGCAAACATGTATAACTCCAAAAGTTGAGAGTTAAAACTTAACATAAATAGAATCCCCAAAATCAAAGGGATTTTCCTCTTTTCTTTGGTAATTAAAAATAGAGGTATTTTCATCACTGTCCTCTCTAATTTAGCAAATTAAATGAAGAAAAATAGAGCATGTGAAAGTGGGTCCTAAGTTTCTTAGCATCTTTGAGAGCCCTATCCCAAACATTTCCATGTGCTCTTACAAACCCCCTCGTAAATGAGTTCAAAAATAAACTTTTTTTTTCTTTTTTTGCTTTTTAGTCCTTTGAAATTGTTATAATGACATGTGAAGACTTCAAACGTAAGTCCCTCTCTTTATTTTTCTATCACACACATGGCCTCTTTGTTGAATAAATTGGCACACAAATGACAGAGACACACTCCAAAGAATGAAACTTTTATAAAAATTTACAAACGATAAACACTTTTGAAAAGAAATCACTCACTCACTTCCACTCAAAGTTTCAGTTTCTCTCTAACTCTCTTGCTTTCTTTCTTACTCTCTTTGTTTACTTTAATTGCTTAGCTTGGTTCATAAATGAAGATACAACCCCTATTTATCGGTGTGAGATCCTTGAAGCCCAAACAAAAGATTTCTCTATAAATCTTCTATATACTTCTAACACGGTCCCCAATCCTTCTATATAAATCTCCCCTTTCTCCCCTTCATCTCTTCTAAACCCACAAACCCCACTTTTCACAAACAATTTTCAAATAATCCATTCTTATGGCTTTTTATTACTCACCATTTTCCTCTCTATTTCTTCTTCCTTTCTTCTTCATCTTCACCTTCGCCGACTATGGTGGCTGGCAGAGCGGCCATGCCACCTTTTATGGCGGCGGTGATGCATCTGGCACCATGGGTATGTCTATATACACTTAGAAACTATATTATACTATAATGGTTGACTTATGTGGTCGATCTTGCTTCGATTTAAGATATCTTCATTTCATCCTTAGGTTTTGAACGTTGTTTAATTATTATTATTATGATGCATATATTATATATACTTATAATATTTGGTTAGTGTTGTGTTGATATAGAGTATAATTTAAAGGAGAAATTTAGCTATCAAGAGAACTAATTCCCTCCAAAATTTTAAGAAAGTATCCATTTTCTTCTTCTTCTTCTTCTATTCTCAATAACTTAATTCCTTTGTCAAAACTTTTTTCAACACCCTAAGGTAGGCAGAAATTTATAATTTTCTTGCTGCCTATCATTAATAAGTAATGTTGTTTGATAGGTAGGAAACAGAGGGGAGAGAGAAGATAAACTTTTTCAAATTTTAATTCGTAGCACCTATCAAACATTCAACGGTAGACTCGGTAACAAATTTTCACCATAACCAATATGTGGTAGAAAATCGTTGAACCTTCAACTTCAAGAAAATAAGTACATGATGTCAATCATTGTTGAGTTGTGCTCGTATTTGACATGCAATAGCTAGTAAATTTAAGTTTTGGATATGTTTAAAGTGCGATGACTAAAATCTTTTTTTTTTTTTTTTTTTGTCGTAGCAAAAATCACTTTTATTTTTCTAAAAAAATTTATGTTTGGTAAATGTTGAAATCCATTTTAGAAAAATCTGAAATCACTCTGAATTGATTTTTAAACAATTAGTTCAATTGTGCTTTTATTGGAGTGTGATCGATAATCACCCACACAAAATTTGTCCCATTTTTTTTTGTCGAGTAGCTGACCAAAAACTTAAGTTAATTGTTTACGATAAATTTAATCATATCGACACTTGAAAAAAAATTGCTCTACTTAATGTGTGTGTCTATATATGTAATAAAAATATATATAGACCAAAACTACATTTAAAAGTTTAGAACCAAACATTATTACGATCGTACGAAAATCAATTGTGTAGGTGGAGCTTGTGGGTATGGGAATTTATACAGCCAAGGGTATGGCACGAACACGGTGGCACTAAGCACGGCGCTATTCAACAATGGACTAAGTTGTGGGGCTTGCTTCGAAATGACTTGTACAAATGACCCTAAATGGTGCCTTCCAGGAACCATCAGGGTCACTGCCACCAACTTTTGCCCTCCTAACTTTGCTCTTCCTAACAACAACGGCGGATGGTGCAACCCTCCTCTCCAACACTTCGACATGGCTGAGCCTGCGTTCCTCCAAATCGCTCAATACCGCGCCGGTATCGTCCCCGTCTCCTTTCGTAGGTAAACATCTTCCTACAACTCCTTTTCCAAAGCTTACTAAAGTAAAAACCATTTAATTATTAGTTTACATAAACTCTTTTTTTTTTTGTTTATATTAATATTTATGGATATTGGTATTTTATTCAATATATTTATCCATATACATAAAATTGAAATTTAGATATCAATATATAATCGTACTGATTAAAAAAATTCATAATTGATTACATAACATATCAAGACTTTATATTCGTAAATATAAATATATGTGTAATTATTAAGGTTTAATTATATATTTGGTCTTTATGATTTGAGAAAAAGTTCAAATTTTTATTAATATTTTAAAATTTGAATTTAGCTGTTTATGATGGGATAAAATTTCATAATAGTCTTTAAGATTTGATAAAATTCTTTTACTTTCTACCTTAAGGGCTATGTATGGATATTTTATCAAATCATAGGGACTAAATTCTAATTATAAATCATAGGACTAAATTCTTACTTTCTTCACAATATAAGGACTAAATTTGCAATTTAAAACCAATGATCAAATACTAGTTTCTTTAAAATAAAAGAGCATAATATGAATTAGTTTTTTTCTAACAGATTAAAGATGGGAGAATCAAACCTTTGACTTTAAAATAAATAGTACAAACATTATCAATGTTGAACTATGTCTTATTTTGACATAACATAAATTAGTATATAACTAGCTATCTCATTAAATTTATATATTTATATATTTATATATGAAAATGTAAATGGTTTGAAATGTAATATTGATAATACATTAAATTTATTTCTGAAGCATTGAATTGGATAATATTCATTAATTATTAAAAAGCTATTATTGGAAAATTTATTTACTAAAAAACAAAATTCAATATTTTTTTTTTTTGAATTTTTTTTAAGTAAAGACGGGGTAGGAATTTAAATCCGAGATCTCTTGAATCTCAAGTACATATAAATGTCAATTTAACTAAGCTCTTGGTGACAATAAAATTCAATTTTAAGTCATGGGTAGACCAACAATTTAGATTTACATACAATATAAATAATTTAGTTTAAATTATTAGTTCATCCTATGGTGTCAAGGACATTTAAATCATATAATTTGGAGGACATTAAAATTCAACCCCTTCTTTTTTCTAATTTTTTATAAAACCTTTGTAAATTTATGGATTTCTCTTTTATGTCAAACTATATATGTAATGTTTTATCAAATTTTAATTAAGTGTGAATTTTTAACTTTAAAAATGAGTAGAATTAAATTTGTATCCAAAATTTTGACATTTTAAACCCTTTTTTCTTTAGTATATTTGATTATTTTTGTTTCAAGATTTACTAAATCAAATAAGTTCATTTTTAGGGTGTTTTAGTTCTCTTTGTATATATTCAATTCTTCTAATAATTTTGTTTTTAAACTTTATATATATACATAAATTTTTGTAACCATGTAGTCTTTAATATTTTGTAAAAAATATTGTTAAGATCATTTAATAGAATTTCTTGCTATGTAGATGGATAGATTGATTAAAGACTCAGTGAGTCATTAATATAATGAAAAGAATTATACTAATTTTGATGTATATGGTAAAAAAATTTAAAGTATAGAAACTAAATTGATAAAACAAAAGTTAAAAAAAAGGACTAAATTGCATCTTTTTGCTTTTGGTGGAAAAAAACAAAATGTCATGGTAATAAATTTTTTTTGTCAACTTGTCAATATTGTTATATTGATATTTTGTCACTATATCGTAAAAAAATTAAAAAACATACAAAATAAACAACAAAATGTTACTAATGTACGAATATAATGAAAATAATAGATATTTTAATCAACTTATTTAAAAAGTGTAAAATGTTTACTTATCAATCTATTATTATTTTATTTTTATGTTTATTTTTATAATTTTTTCAAATTTTCGATATCAACATTTTTGTAAAATTAAGATCACCAAAACATTTTTTTTTGTTGACATCTACCTTTGCAGAGTACCATGTATGAAGAAAGGTGGAGTGAGATTCACAATCAACGGCCACTCGTATTTCAACCTCGTTCTGATCACAAACGTCGGGGGTGCAGGCGACGTCCACGCCGTGTCGATAAAGGGGTCTCGAACCGGATGGCAAGCCATGTCTAGAAATTGGGGTCAAAACTGGCAAAGCAACAACTATCTCAATGGCCAAGGCCTTTCATTTCAAGTCACTCTTAGCGATGGTCGCACTCTCACTGCCTATAACCTCGTCCCTTCCAATTGGCAATTTGGCCAAACCTATGAAGGCCCTCAATTCTAAACCATCAACCACTACTACAACTACAACTACTTCACAAACAAAACACACTAAACAAACAACAACAACAAGAGAGCGAGAACGAAAACTGAGATCGAGGATCGAGAATTGGGGAGCGTCGTTTCACTTTCTTTTTTAAGTTTTTTTTGAAGAAGGAAGAGGAACATTTAAACTTGGTGTTTTTTACATCTTTTTTGGTTTGACTGTGTGGTTTCTTTTTTTCTTTTTTAATTTCCTTCAAAAGAAGAGATCTTGGGAGAGGGTAGGGAGTGATCTTAAGGAGGGAGTTGGGTATGAAATTGCCATAATAATGGCAACTTTGTTGCTGTGGTGTTATCATCTGGCACCCGCTAGGCTTTCACATTACATATATAAATTATATATGATATGATATATATAATGATAAATAAATATGTTGTTGTAATGTGATCATCTGTATGGGTTCCTTATGCTGACTTAGATAAGTAAAGCATGGACTATATTAACTGCGTTAAACATGTATTATTAATCTCGGGATCAAAGATTCAATTTCTCAACCCTACATGATATAATAATGTTAGTAATAAATAAAGAAAAAGTAAAATGAGAGAAATGTAATTGTGTTTTCAATGGTTGTTGTAACATTGATTTATAACCTCTACTGCAAGGTAATATTAGTACCAAGATCAAGTCGATCTACAAGAAGCCACTTCTAGTTGAGATTCAATTTCTTTGAGGTAACCAATGGTTTTTCCTTTTTATTTTTTCCTGTTTTTTCTTTTTTCTGTGATGGTTTGCTTGAAAAAGAAAAGTAAATGACAAGAAAGATCAAAGAGCACAAAAGTAAAGGAAAGTAAGGAGTGTAAGTGAGAAAGATGTAGCTATGATATTCATATATCCACCCATGTAATTAGTTATTCATTGGACACTAAAGATAATCATCACATTCATGCAAGTGCTTAGCCAACACATTTCCTAATGCTAAATTGAAGTCTAAATCAACACATCTGGCTCTAATCTAAACTAAACATGTAAATTAGCCATATTAAGGTATAGTGATAACGCTAAGATGAATAGTTAATTACTTAAGTACTGCTTATAAATCGTCTAACTGATTTTATTCATAAATTTAATCAATCATGCAAGGGTGTAAAAGGGTCTCCGTGAATAACCAAACAATTTACACACAAGCATGCTTTGATTTGTGCTACTATGTGATTCATTCAAAAGTTATATGTCACATACCAATTCTGAATTTATAGCAAGGGAATGAAAGTTTGCAAGGATGATTAATCCAAACATAAATCATAATGTAGAAGTTTAACTGCATTCAAGAATATCACAAGCATTCATAATATGGAAATACAAATAAAAATTCTCACAACATATTAGAACGAGTTTCTCCTCATCCTGGCTAAGCTAGAAAATTTCTCTTGGTCGCGAACATCAAGATCTTCAATGCACATATGTCTAGGAGATTAAGATATGTCACAGAGGTCTAAGAATACAGAGAAAATGAAGGGAGAGTAGTGTGGAAGTTTGATGAAATTCGAGTTGTGGAGTTATGTCTTTGTTGGAAAGAAAATTTTAGATGTTGGAGGAAATTTGGAGAAAAGGATTAAGGAAAATAGGCCACTTGTGCTATTAGGCACTTCTAATTTTTTTGCTTGATACAAATGGTATACAATGACTCTTGTTTATACTAGTTGGCACCCTAAGCGTATGGCTAGGATTTTTCCAACACATTCTTCAACTAATGGTTACAAATCTATCTCTAGAATATTCTTTACAAGTACACTCATTTTTTCTATTTCCTAGATACTTCTAAAGCTCTCCTACAATGAATTTCTTTAGAATAATCTAATAATTACTTCAACAGATTGGGCTTTTATTTGGACTAGGCCCATTTCACACCAATCGCCTTGTGATCTTTTGGAAGTAAGACTAGCTCCCATGTGTCATTCTTCTTGATTGCATCAATCTCTTCATCCATAGCGACTTTCTAATTTCGATTCATCATAGCTTCTTGGAAGTTCATAAGCTCACGGTCAGCTAGAAGACAAGACAAAGAAAGATTATCTTGATTTTCTGTTACCTCATAGAGTTCTTGTAGACTTCTGAAGGATTGAACACTTTCACTTGAGCTTTTGACTTCTTACAACCTTGAAGTTGGTGAAGGTGGTGGCATAGACGACTCATCTCTTGTTTGCACTGTACTTGTTTGCTTCATATCATTTTCTTCGAAGTACGACGAGAAGTTGTAGTCTTTGTCATGTTGTCCCCAATCCCATTCTCCTTCTTCATCAAATACTACATCTCGACTTAGGATTGTCTTTTTCCTATCTGGATTGTAGAGCTTGTATCATTTGGTAATCATAACCGATGAAGATGTATTTCTCACTTTTATCATCCAACTTACTTCTCTTTTCATATGTTATATGCACATGAGCAATGCTCCCAAAGACTCTGAGATGAAAATTCTAGGTTTCCTTCCATTCCATGCTTCTTGTGGTGTTTTCCCAGATACGCTTCTTGTCAGAGATCGGTTGGATAGGTAGACTGCACTGCTACTGCTTCTGCCCAAAACTCCTTTGGAAAAATTTTGCTTTTAAGCATACTTCTTGCCATCTCCAAAATTGTTCGGTTCTTCCTTCTTGCTACTCCATTTTGTTGAGGGGATCTTGGCACTGTTAAGAGTCGACCAATCTAATGATCTTCACAATATTTTTTTAAATTCATTTGATGTGAATTCTCCTTAGCGATCAGATCTTACGACCTTGATCATCAAACCACTTCTTTCTCAACCAGGGATTTTAACTTCTTGAACTTCTCGAATACTTCTGATTTATGTTTCAAGAAATACACCCATGTTTTTCTCGAGAAATCATCAATGAATAGAAGAAAATAGTTACTCTTACCAAGTGAGCTTGGCTTGATCGGTCCGCACACATCTGTATGAGTTCTAAAGGCCTTGGAGCCCTTGAGTTTGACTCCTCTGGGAAACTCTTCTTGAGTTGCTTTCCAAGTTGACATCCTTTGCACACTTGTTCAGAGTGGCTTATGCAGGGTAGTCCTCTCACCATGCTATTTTTGGAGAGTGATTCTAACCCTCCAAAATTGAGATGTCCATATCAAAGATGCCAAAGCCAAGATGCATCTTTGTAACACATCTTGAGGCATTTTGCAATGTCATTTTGAATGTTGAGCAAATTCATCCTATTTTTTGTTATTGGCACCTTAGCAATCAAATTACTTGCATTATCTCTTATTGAAAGGTTATTATCTTTTAATTGAATGTCATAATTTTTTATTATCTTTTAATTGAATGTCATAATTTTTTATTATCTTTTAATTGAATGTTATAACCTTTCTGTAAGAGTTGGCCCAAGCTCAAGATATTACTCTTCATATTTGACACATAATATACATTTGAAATAATTTGGTGCTCACCATTCTTTAATTGGATGAGAATGTTACCTCTTCCTTTTACTTCTACCTTGTATTCATCGCCAAATGATACATTGTCACTCATCGATTCATCAAGCTCTACGAAGATGCTTTTTACTTCACACATATGGTTGTTTGCCCTGGTGTTCAGGTACCATGCTTTATCTTTGCTTCATTCACTATTTGTGCAAGCCATCAACAAGGCGCCACATTCTTGACTTCTATTTTCAATGTAATTTGCCTTCTCTTTAACTCTATTGTTTCTAGAAGCTCTACATTTGGATGCATAATGGCCAAACTTTCGACAATTATAACATTAATGTTTGATTTATCATACTTTGATCGTGAGTTGTCTTGTCCACGACCTTTGGTTGAATTCTTCGATCCTCTTTGGTGGTTGTTGTTGTTGTCTTCATTGGGTCTCCAACCACGTTCTTGTCCTTGTCCTCTTCCTCATCCTCGATATCTACCACATTCTCTTTCTTGTTCACTTCTATTATCGGGACTAACTTCTCCACTGGTAGAGTCAACTCATAACTTGAGCAATTGATCCTTGATTTCTTCCTTCTTCTTTTCTTTTCTTCATATGCTTGTAGTAAACCCATGAGTTGCTCAATAGTCATGACCTCCAAGTCTTTTGTTTCTACGAATATCACAATATGATCAAACTTTGAATCTAACGATCTTGGTATTTTCTCCATGGTTTTAACATCATCAATCTTTTCACCATTTCTTTTAAGTTAATTGGTAACAGTTAAAACTCTAGAAAAATAGTCTGAGATGACTTCCCCTTCTTCATATGCAAAGTTTCAAGCTCAACTCTTAGAGTTTGAAGATGTACCTTTCTAACAGGATTCACTCCCTTATACGATGTTTAAAGATTCTTCCAAGCTACTTTCGTTGTCTTTGCTTCTGAAACTTTCTCATATGCATCGTCATCTAATCCTTGATAGATTAGATAGAGAGTCTTTTTGTCTCTCTTTCTTGAACCTCTCAAAGTATTTTTTTGTGCTTGAGAAAGACCACCATCATTCTCTGGTTCGACGTATCCTTTCTCTACGATCTTCCACATGTCTTGTGGGTCAATGAGAGCCTTCATCTTAATACTCCAATTATCATATTTGCTTTTGTTAAGCATTGAGACTTGAAATAGAACCATGTTACTGCCTACCATCTTCTTTTTTAAAAAAATTAAGCTCTGATACCACTTTGTTGGAAAAAAAATTTTAGAGGTTGGAGGAAATTTGGAGGAAAGAATTAAGGAAAAGAGACTACTTGTTTTATTAGACACTTCTAATTTTTTTTACTTGATACAAATGGTAGAACATCACTTCTATTTATACTAGTTGGCACCCCTAAGTGTATGACTAGGATTTTACCAACACATTCTTCATCTAATTGTTAGAAATCCTTCTATAGAATATTCTTTACAATTACACTCTTTTCTTCTATTTTCTAGATACTTCTAAAATCTCGTACAATTAATTTCTCTAGAATAATCTAGTAATTACTTCAACAAATTAGACTTTTATTTGGGCTAGACCCAAATATTCTTAACTCAAAATCAAGTTTATATTTCAATAGTCTTAACTTAATAAGAAGGTTGTATTTATAGATTGATGAGGGCATTATGACACTGTCCCTTTATATTTACTTTCTTTCAATATCATCCTTTATCACTGTCAATCCATCTTTTGCAATCAAATTCAACATATAAGCACAACATTGCATATGAACCATGGATCGAAATGTATCCCTCGGTTCTTTGTTAAGTTGAACCGTTTGGAAGCGATTTTTATCGATTTTGGTTCAAAAATCGAACCAATCTGGTTCGATCCAGGTCGATTCAGTTGATTATAACTTTCTTTTTTTTACCTAAAACATTATGTCCAATTATACTTAAATCACAATCATAATTTCATTCAAATCGCAATCCAAGTTCATAAAAAAGTTATATCTAAATCACAATCAAAATTTCATAGAAATCTCAATCCAAGTTCATAAAAAATCTCAAATCAAAATTCATACAAATCTCAATAAATGTTTGTCTAAAATTGTTAGGTTTTATGTCTGAAAACTCATAGATGGTAAATGTAATATGTTGACCATTATTAATAAAGTGTTATTATTCTAATTTCAATAAAGTGTTATTGATTATTTTATTAGTTTTGTCTTATTAACCTAAATTCAATAAACTAACATCCTAAGTTTCTTTATAGGTCTTGAACTATATGTGGAGACATATATGATCAATGTTCGAAATACAACTTAAAGAGTCTAAAGTAGATAAGACTGGATACTCTATCCTGGTAATGTTGGATCGATATGGCAACCCTAGAGGGGGGTGAATAGGGTTTAATTAAACTTTTTAATAAATATGACCAAATTAAACTAATTAGATAATTTTAAAATTAAAATAAAAAACTCTAACTAATTTATGCTAAATAACAAGATTGATAAAAG
>JBBPDJ010000002.1:8040717-8063866 GCA_037974625.1 Cucumis cinereus | reverse complement strand
TAGCTATCTCTGTGCGTTTTGACTAGCTTGTGTGTGGTACTTCGCTTGATGACCGAGTAGAACATAAAAGTATGACAGCTAACTGTCGTAGTTTGTTGAACTAGAATAGGCATAAGCCTCGTTTCCGTCTATGGGTCACTTTTCGTATTCTCTAATGGGACGGGCTCGCTACTGTGTGGCACGCGACCCGATGATACACTAGGCTGCTTTGCATGTGTTCCCACAGGATTCCTAGGTTGACCCTGACGTTTATGCTGTTATGGGCTTTCCTTGTGAACCGTTATTGCTGTGTGAAACAATGTATTGATTAAGTGAGGAATCGACAGCTACCCTGTGTGGCCAGTAGAGAGAGTCCATACTGAGTATATTTATATACTCACCCTTCTGTGTTTTTATTTTTCAGGCTAAGAGAAAAGGGGATCGGCGAGGAACAAGAGGAATCTACGACCATGCTCATCGAGACTATATGACCAGTTGCTTCCGCTATAGTTTTGATTCGTTTCCATGTGTACTTTTAACTTTTACAAATTGCATGTCTTACTTGGGGTCCAAACGTCAAAAGTTTTACATTGTTTTAAGTATTTAAATTCTTTGATTTTCTGCATAAGTCGATTTGAGTGTCTTTTCAATTTCTTCCATAAAAATGATTTGAAATTTTCAAGAGTCTGGTTTTAAATTCTTATTTTGTTTCAAGTAATGATCTCGGGTTGTGATAGAAAACTCGGGGCGTTACAGCATAATTCGTATGGCATGGTTAACGGTGTGGAACGCTTACATGACATGTTTGGTTAGGTGATGAAGTGCTTGATACTGAATTATATGGTGAGTTAACTAAACGGTTTGGTTAACTGCTGGTGATGGTTATGGTTATGGTTTGAGTTAACTGAATGGACTAACTCTCGAGTTAGCTGTTGGTGATGAGTTATCTATGCTAAGATGAACTGAATGACTATTAATGATCTGTTAGAACAGATTACTATGGAAAAACCAATGGGGTTGTGTGACGTTATGTCTTTGTGGTTTGCTGTGGGATAACAGTGAAACATGTTAAAGGTATGGGATATTTGTGGTTCTCATTTCTGAACTAAACTTCATATGTGTGCTTATGAATGTTTTGGACTAAGATGATATGCTTTGGGATTATGGTAGCTGTTAACTTTATCTATTAGCCATGTACTCGGTATGTGAGACGTTAGCTGCCTTTGGAACTAAGATTGTAGAGTACAGTTTAATAGGAAGTTATAAGTTAACCTAGTGGGCTCAATAGTGGGTTCCTTACTGGGTATTTTTATACTTACCTTTTTCATGTTTATTTTTCAGGTAAATATGAGGAAACCGACAACGAACCGGAAATACCAGTGACCATGTGTTTGGGGATTTTATTGACAAATGCTTCCGCTGCAGTCTTTGTGTTGTTGTTGTTATTATTGGCAAACGCTTCCGATTTAATTTGTAAAGATTATGAGTTTTTGTTTTATTAACGACTTCGGGTTTAGGTTAAAAATCTGGGGCGTTACATGTTACTTGTGTAACAAACCGTTTTTAACATAAAAAGTAATAAGAAGGAATTACAACTTTGATTTTTTTCACTTAAATAGAATAATTGGATTAGATATTAAAATAATTATGTTTATGTTTTTATGTACCAGATTATCATCTAAGCTGATAAAATTAAATTGTCACTATTAATATTTTTAAGAAAACACTCAAATATGTATTAGTGCAGTGTAATAGATCTCTTTCTAACTATATTTTGAAAATTTGTAATATTCCAACGTGCTCTCTATAGATTATATACTATATATATAAATATTTAAAAAAAAGACCAAAATTTGGACTTCCATCAGCTGCCATTTGACCCGCTTGCACGATTTGATGACAATCACAAGCACTGCTTGGCGGAACAGTGTAGCAGTGGGCAGCTCCCTTCTCCGCCGGGTTTCGCTATTGCAATTCCAATCCTTCACCGTCTCTTCAAATCTCTCGTTTTCACCTCATTTCCGACGATCAACACCAAGAACCTTTGCTGTTTCAATGGCTAATGAATCGGGCAGTGGAGTGGTTCGCTTCAAAGTGTCTCCCTCAACCGCTTGCGTTATTCAGAAGGGGGACATTACAAAGTGGTTCATCGACGGTTCTTCTGACGCCATTGTCGGTGACTCTATTCTCTCTCTACTCTGACTAGGCTATTTTATTAAGGGTTTATTCGCTTGCTTATTTGTTTACTGGAAAGGAACAGGTGGTAAGATAGAATCAGTTGAAACCTTAATGGTCACAACCATCTTTTGTTTGAATGATGGGATGGTTTGTTTTTGACGAATCCCTTTAAGTTTGTAGTTGATTTGAAATGGGAAGATTCTGTACGGGTTGGGTTGCTTCCCGATTGCTTGACTTTGTCCTGTAGGTACTTAGAATTATCAATAGCCACTAAGAATTGTTTTGTAGAATTTTGATTTTTTCTCCTTTTTTAAGAAACATATTTATCGATGAATGAAATAGAAAGTAAAAAGCAAAAACTCCAAACACTGAAATTCAGGACTCTCCAATTGGAGATTAAATGGAAAAAGCTTTAAAGAAAAATAATGGCTTGTTCTTGCACCAGTAGAGAGTAAAAGTTCCAGAAAATGATCAAAAGAGTAGGAAACCTCCATGAAGAGTTGACCTTTTTGATCAGCCCAAAGAATTCAGAATAAAGAACTACAGAAAGCAAGCCATATATCCTTTTTGATATCATGAAAAGGATGAGCGACCAAAATAATTGTCATGAGGCATGTAGTATTGTCGGGGAAAGGCAAAGATCAACCAAAAAACTTCAAAATGATGGTTCAAAATCACAAAGCAAAAGGACAGCGCCAAAATTGTGAAGTATTCTTTTGTCGAATTGTGATTGGGGGCATGTATTTGTATAGATTTAGGTTACTGTATGCAGTAGAGTTCATTAAACATGATTCCAATTTCCATGATTTCCAAAGGATGACAACTTTGGTAAGATCACATTAAGTGAAAACAACTAAAAACGTAGGCACTACTTTTATTATTTTCTTATCTTCTTTAAACTACATAAGTGAAAAAAATAGTTTTTAAGCTCAAATTCTTAATGGCTCCCAAGTCCCAATGTATATGTATATAATTTATTTGATTGAAAGTGTAAGTGCATTATAAACTAAACCATAACTCCAAGAATGAAGATAAAGAAGGAGGGCACCAAACTAATGAACTACCGTCTAAGGCAAGGCGACCCTTTGTCGCCTTTTCTCTTTCTCTTGTGGTCGATGACCTAAGCAGGTTAGTGTTGTAGGTGTAGAGGAAGGAGTGGATAGTGGTTGAGGGGCTTAAGGTGGGGCAGCATTTGGTTCACCTTTCACATTTTCTTTTTGAATCGGAGCGACGAAGGGCTAAATTTCAGTAGATCGTGACAGCAAGGCTACTTTACCACTTATAATACCCTATCGCATATTTAAGTCATATGCAAAGGATTCTACCCGTCGCTCGGTGGGAATTACATATTTCCAATTTACAGTTGGTATACTCGTTTCTTGATCGGGTCAAGTGAGTTCCTTTCTTAACCTTAGTAGGTTTTTATCACTTTTCGAAGATATTTTTTATCTTAAGATTAATAAGGGGAAGAACTCCATCTTGAGGTTGAATTATTTCTGGTTCAAGTTAGGAGCCTGGGTAACTATGGTTCTCTTGGGTGGTAATCCGAATAGCCCATTTTTCATAGAACCCTGTCTTTGAAAGTTCGAAGTGGTTGTCTACTAGGATAAAAAGAACTTGTTTCTCTGAAACGGAAGCTTATCCTCATCCAGATGATGCTGAGTGCAAATTTTATTTATTTATGGTCTCCTTTTAAAATTGCTAATTCGGTGAGTAAGTGTCTTAAGGGTCATGAGGAATTTCTACTCAGAAGGGGTTGATAAGGGGGAAGGTCTGTGGTTGGTTTAACGAGAGGTCTAAGAATTATTATCAGGTTGATGGAAGTCCAAAGCTGAAAATAGAATTAGTATTCTATCTTGGATTTTGCTTAATAATAGTGTAAATAGTAAATACTATTGAGGTGCCTCAGAAGAAGATTTCTTGTCTATTTCTTCTCCTTCTGTTGACCTCTCTAAGATTTCTTGTCCAAAAGTGTTTATTATTGGTTCAGAGTTCTTGAATTGGTTCAAAGTTCTTGAATATTGCCAGGAACAATTGAATTCTTAGAGAGGTTAGGAGGTTATGGGAGGGGGATAGGTTTAATGCCTCCTTTGAGGGGTCGATCTTCAAGCCTTTTGTAACTATGATCGTGGTATTGTTCTTTTAGGCTAGCGTCATTTTCTGTAGTTAAGGTCAGAGTCAGACTCTTTTTTTTGTTGGGGCTTGTTTTTTGTATTTTCTTGTATTCTTTAATTTTTCATTGTAGTTTCTTACCTAAAAAAAAAGGTTATCTACTACCTTGCCTTGCATGCCAAAATTGCAAACTGTCTTCAAATGATTTCCTGTTTGACCATTACATGGCGACAAATCGTTTTCTATGGTTCATCTCTAATATTGTGCATCTTAATTTCAATGTCGACGCCAGTCTTGACTGAATTCATTGTGATCCTACCAGCTCGGTTTGGATCAATCGCATGCCCCATGAAGTTTAATGTACCCATCCAACTTTTGGGATGTTGTGTTGTATCTCCTGATTAAGCACCTGTATTTAGCTCATTGTGCAGTGCAAGTGATGCAATAATGCATCAAGCAGAGAAATATTCAAGAACTCTGAACCAAAGTGTTTATTATTGTTTGAAGGATTGCTAAAACAAGAGAAGCACCTTTGTATTTATAGAAGATTTAACCCCACTTGCTCAGTAAAATAACTAACCAACAAACTCAAATTTAAAATTACTAAACAATTACTATTACTAATTATACTTTCTATCAAAAAACTATTACTAATTATACTACATCTGCAAGAAGGATCGATGTGTACCATATGTTTTGTCCTGTGTTTTCTTATTGTTAGCAGTTTCCAATACCATGAAATCTATTAAACTTAGTTTCCCTTGGCTTAAATTTTATTTAGGTTAATCCAGCAAATGAGGTAATGCTTGGAGGTGGTGGTGCTGATGGAGGTAAGGAGTTTCAACATTATTGTGGTTTTATAACTTGTTGGATGAACTTATGATCTTGAATATTCTTTCCTCACCGTTCTGTAGCCATACATAATGCTGCTGGGCCAGATCTCGTACAAGCATGTTATTCTGTCCAAGAAGTCCAACCTGGAATCCGTTGTCCAACTGGAGAAGCAAGGATTACGCCGTAGGATCTTCTGATTTCGAGCTGATCATGACCAATAGTTTCATTTGTACATGCTAATGTGATCTTCAAAATGCAGAGGTTTTCGGTTGCCAGCATCTCATGTAATCCATACTGTTGGACCTGTCTACAACGCCAGTAGTAAACCCCAGGCCCTACTGAGAAGCGCATATAGGTTCTTGTTATGTAATTACATTTTTCTTTTCAGTTTGATTTACCATTCTGGACTCAACGTTTTCTATTGTCATATTGATTTAGAAATTCCTTGGCTGTGGCAAAGGAGAATAACATTCAATATATTGCGTTTCCTGCCATTTCCTGTGGTGTATATCGGTAAGTTATCATATTGATTTAGAAATTTCTACGTGTTTGCTTTATACCCTTCTTTAATCATTAAAAAAAAATTAGCAGTTTCATGATTGTTTAATTAGGTTCCTCTTAATTTAGTTTTCTAGTGGCTTGTGTGTGTGTGCACGTGTGTTGGTTTGTACCAATTTTCTATTATAAAATTTAGTTGGTTAATGGTTGATTGATCAAGATTCGTTTGAAAATATATTTTTATTGATTTTTACCGTAACTTACAGATATCCTTACGATGAAGCTGCCACAATAGCCTTATCTACCATTAAAGAATTTTCCCAGGGCTTGAAAGAAGTAAGAATTTTTCTATGGTACACTTGAAGAATTTATCCTCTTTTTGTTGCAGTATGCTAATGTGTTCTTCACATATTTTGGGTGTGTTTGGATTATCCCATCAAGGTCTTCCTATCTTTGACCTGTTATCTTTGATTGGAAAATTTTCAGTCGAGGAGAGGGATTAGTGTCTTTGGGGGCCTTGTCGGTTTTTCTTGTAGTTCTTTCTTCTATGGGTGGTGAACTCTCACTTGCTAGTTCCTCTGTCTTTGGCTCACTATGGAAGGTCAAATTTCCCAAGCAGCTTAAATTGTTTGTGGTATGTCTTAAATGGAAGGGTTAATCCCTTAGATCATGTTCCAAGGAATTAGACGGGTTTGTTAGGGTCATAATGTTGCATTCTTTACAGGGGCGACTAAGGATCTTGACCACCTTTTCGAGGGTTCTTACCTTTTGTTTCAGTTTGGAGCTGTTCCTTTCAGGCTTTCGATTTTCTGTAGCTCGGCCTAGAAGATGTAGCTCTTTGGTCAATGAACTTCTTCACTTGCCCTTTCGTGACGAGGGGCATTATGAATCAATGGGAGAAAAAACCTAAGATCATGTTTCAAGGAATTTGCCCTTTCGCTTGGGTTTGTGCGGAGACAACAATGGGAGAAGAAACCTAAGATAGGTTTCATGGAAAAAAGACTACTTTTATCATGCAAAATACATGAGCCAAGACGATGTTATGGTTATTAACTTCCTCTTTTGAGCTTAATAAATTTAGGAGCCTGGAATTAAAACCTAGCATACATCTATGAATTTTAAATTACAAGTAGGGCATTATGAATCTTTTGCTAACATCTAAAAGTATTCCCAATCTCTCCCGCATTCACTACAAGTAGACCGTTCCTGTCTTAGCTTGAGAAGGTAGAAGTATTTAAAAGGTTTTATCAAGCTCAGATAAGTCTCATGCTTAAAGTTAAAACCTAACATGCTGCATGATGTTTAGAAACGGGCAAGACATTGAACCTTCTCACAATGACAACTAAGTGAACCTCTTCCTTTTGTTTTAGGATTTACAGATAGCGATGGAATTATCATGTTCTAATTCGAATCCCTCTCTTTCGAGCCGAAATCCAAACCAAAGATCATTTATTAAATGACCTAATTAATGAAAGCATTTAGCAATTGCAACATGATAATATTTGTTAAAATTAAATAATAAATCCAATACATTAATCCATAAACTTGGAGTTCCACAACTCAAACCACCAATTAAAAACAAGAACTCTCATAGAAATATCCAAATAAAATCTACAAAGAAAGGGAAAAGAAAGAACTCCCGATTCGTGCAATGTTTGCTGCCGTTGTGAATTCCACCACCTGAAGCCTTGAATTTCTTATGTAGCTCTCAAGATGTCAATTTACAACTCTTCTAATATCCAGATTTTAAGAAATTTTCTCTTCAGTTGACCTCCTATTGGAATGAAGCGAATAGTTCTATTTAGGAGGAATAATCATAATCCTAATCTATTTAGATTCCTTTAAGCACTTAAGAATTTTTCAAAAGAAAAATACACTTTAGGAATCCTATTGACATTTAGACTAGCTCTCCTTTTCAAAATAGGAGATAAAAGATAGAATTTTGTCTGAAATTGGAAAGAGGTGCACTACTATTGTTTTCCATCCGATGTCATAGCGTTGCGATGCTACGGGATAGTATCATGACGTTGCTTTGACTAGTGTTCACTTTTTTTTAATGCTCAAAAACCTCCAATTTATCCATGAATTCTTGTTCTATTGTGCTCTAATTCCTTATCAACCTAAAATTCAAAAAAATAACACGAGGTACCTCATCTATTTAAACATAAACTAGCTTAAACCAAGCCTATAAGTGGCATATTTATGCCACTTATCATTGCCCCTTGTCGGGTCCATCTATTTCTTTAAGGTTTGGTCTCTATGGCCTTTTGTGATTATTTTATAGGTCTTCTTTTACATTTTGTTTAGTATATACAACGTTTATTAAATACTGTTGTAAGTTTCTCCATTTTTTTGGGTTGATCTCTACAGGATCTCCATACTTATGAGATGTTAGTTTATATACAAGCCTTAGCTTTTACTTGATTAGAACATTGTCTCCAGCTCAGAACTCAAAAGTTGATGCTGAACTGCATTCTGCCATTTCTTTCACGTGTCTTGAGAAGTTTTTTTAACTTCACTTGAGCCACTATTGAAGTTCGCTTGAACTCTATCTAGCGGAGAGTGATCAATAGATCAAATATCATAGGTTGCCGACAACTAGTAACCTCAAGAGAACCCTTTATTGGGGAACTCTTTTTTAAAACAAGACTGTTCCCCGTTAAGCAATTGGACCAAATTCTTTTGGTATACATTGGCAGCTTAAACAGTTTGATCAAAATGGTACTTATAATTCTCGTTTCTAATGCTACCAATCTTTTCAAAGATGCCTTAAAGCTTCACAGCATTTGCGAAGAATAGTAGAACTATCGTCTCAGCAAAGCTCAACTTAATTGTGGGAATAATGATGACTTAGTTTGAAATTTGTACAACAAATCTATCTTGCATATCTTGCATGCCACGTTCATCACTTAATAAGCAGTATAGTGGACATCTCTAAAGAAAAGAGATTTCAGCTGAATGCATATTTCGAAAACGCCTACGAGATAGACTGGCCTTACCTTGATGACCTTAGAGCTTAAAAGGTTTTATTTTTTATTTTTATTTTTTTGTTAAGAACTTAAAGGCTTTAGACTTGGCCTAGTATTCTAGTAGATAGTATTAATAGATTCGGGATTGTCTCTCTTTGCCAACTCAACAGTATCATCCATGAGAAGTCAAAGGATAAATTGTTCCTTTGTGGTAGCCTAGAATGGCGTACCCTTCTCTCTGACTCTCCCTTCCTTTTCTTGCTAGAGGGATACCCCTCTAGCTGCCTTACTGACATTGTCTTGATAAGAAGATCCTTGAAGGCTTCAAGTTGGGAAAGTAGAAAATAGAGGTTTCTCATTTTCAGACGTAGGTGACACCTTCAATTCTTATCCTTAGTGAAGATGCTTTGTTCGAAAATTGGTGGATACTTCTTGATCTTTTACTTAAAGCTTGTAGCCTCTATCAACCTGCTATACCCACCATCATAGCAATGACAGTTATGAGGAAGCTGCTTCGAAAGCCGGTTCTTGGATGAAAGGTAAATTCGTAGCAATTTTGTTTGTAGTTTTCTGGCTTCGAAATCTATGTTGTTTCCAGCCCATTTCCTTTAGGTTTTCACATTTCTTAAGGTAACATTGGTGCAGGCAGTTCTTTCAGACATCCCTGACTGTTTCTTTTTCTCCTTCAAAATTCATGTCCTGGTGCCTAAAACCTTGGAGAAAATCATATGGGATTTCACGTGGAAAGGAGTTAGCCAATATCTAGGTAACCTTTTGAGCTGGAAATGGACTGCCTCTCAACTTTCAATGGTTCTTCCTACCAAAAACTTTACGTGGTTCTTGAACAAGTTCTTTAAAAGAAAGAAAGAATGCCCTTTATAGGCAAGTGATCACTGATCAACCGCAAATGTAGAGCTTCAAGTTATTCCCATTGGCAGTACAAAAGCTTGCTGTCTCGCGCTTATGACCCTAGGCAAATAGCACACCACCTTAGACAATCATGGCTTTGACATGATACGCTAGCCTCCCCCCTTCCTCCTCTTTAAAAAGGGAGAGATGTTGTATGAAGTAGTTTGGTTCGGTATAAGTGTCAAATTAAAGTGGAACCGAAGCCACTTGAGTGTCAAACTAAGGTTAGTTTGGTTTGGCGATGCTGATCGGTTTAAGTATCAAAATTCCAAACCGAAGTCTAACTGCTGAAGTTATATAGAAAATAAGAAAACCAATCAAAATGATATAGTTACACAACCGAACTGCTTGAAACCGATAAACTGATGGTTTAGTCAGCTCAGTCTGGTGGTTCACTGTTTGGATAACTGCAGGGATGGGCAGGCTAGGCCTAGGGAAACTGAAAATGTTACGTTGTGTTGGGTTGAATTGGTTGACCGGAAGGAAAATCATAGCTCCACTACTAATGCTTTCTGAAAAGTAATTCAATTTTAAATATATATATATTGTTGGGCTGCTTGGGTATATTTGGCTCAGCATTGACAAACACAAAACCGACCTAATATTTTTGTTTCTTATTGCACACTCGTGCCATACAACCAAACTGATTTCAACCCAAACCGAGAACAGTTCTAGTCAGTTAAATTGCTATATATATTTTTTTTCCAGTTTTTTGGTTGAAGTCTTATGTCAACGAACAATCTTTGAAGAAACATTTTACTTTTTAAAAATGAAAAGAATTTGTTGTCTCATTAGTCATTAGTTTCTGACTGTAACCTAGGCCTCAGAAAATGAACAGTCATTTGTTCATAGAATATCCGTCACAAACATTGATCAAAGACGTTTCTTATTGTTGTTCTCAAATCTAGTATTGGTCAATGACGTGTTGTTACATTATTTGCAGGTGCACTTTGTCCTTTATTCTCCTGATATTTACAATGTTTGGTTGGACAAGGCAAACGAACTGCTCAAGAACTAATGCAGGCTGCGTTGGTAATCGTATCATTCACCTTCGCCCTTTAAAGCTTTTGTGTTATATTCATCTCAACAGAATCGTGCTTTCTTATCAAATTTTCTGAAGGGGTTATTCAATAAATTTTGAATCGTTTCTACAATGTAGAGTGCTAAAAATACGTGCTTGAATCTTCATAAATCTAACTGAAAATGGTTTCTTGATCAAACAATGAAATAATGAAGAATCTAATGTATCTCATGAGAACAATTTGATGAGTGAGGTTGCTGTGATCCAGGGATCCTCGTGCACAGTGAATAACCGAATTTCAAATTTCAATTGAGATAAAATCTTTAGAATAAATCAACGTAATTTAGGAGGATCTAGTGAAAGGACATCGATTCAAACCCAGCTCAAATTAAAGCCAAATTAAGCCCATGAAATAAGTAGCCGACAAATCAAAATTGGCTATGCGCCTATGCCAATTCCATTTAGGACTTTCTGTATCTTATTGATGGCCAGCAGGAATATTGCAATTAAGAGAGGTAGAATTTGCAATAAGGAGAGGTAGAATTTTGCTATTAGGAGAGGTAGGCATGTTCTTCTATCCTTTTGGATTTCTTCTCGTGAGGGGAGAAGACTCCATTTTCATCTCTTCCTCACCTAGCTACTTTAGGTTCACGACCCTCTCAACAACTAAGAGATCCATTTCAGAAACAGAGGGACTAGAGCTCAAAGTCAGAAGCCAAAGTATGCAAATTGGGCACCCCTTTTAAGAATTTGTCTTTCTTTTTTAATTATTCAATTCAAAATCTCTTTTGTAATTACCTTTAGGGGCATGGAATCTTTCCTTATTTCATGTATCTAATGAAGTGTTTCTTTACCAAAATAAAAAAAAATAAAAAAATAAAAAAATTCAAGAGCCAAAGTAGATTGAAAGAAAGATTTGTGTAAGGGAACCCATCTTGATGACGTATTGCACGATAACAAGAAATCTAACTGGGGTTGCCGTGTTAGAGGAACTGAATTGGAAAAAATAGGTTTTTAGAATCCATTAATCCAGAGTGAGGATTAATCGTTGGATATAGATTTGAAGATATATCTGATCTATAATAGCTATTATATAGATACATAATATTATTAGAGTCTTTCATCGATCAAACATTATGACTGCATCGTGATAGTATTCTCCAACAATTTTCAATTCCTTTGCAAGGGGTGGAGATGATTGAATGATAAATTTAGATGGTAAACTTTCTTGCCTTTTATCTTAAAAAACCTTGTTCTAATATGGTCCCTAGGCTCGAACGCTATACAAGGATGTATCGATTAATTATCGAAGAACATTTGTTTGAATTTGGTAAAAGAAATTGAAGTTAAATTGCATCTGACTTAATTTAGATGTTCAGAATTTTAATAGTAAGAGAAGACTCATTCATGTTGATGATGGAATACATTACATTAATGGACTAACCTATTTGGTCTAAAGATTATCTATATATGAGAATGTAGGATGTAACTAAAGAGCACTTTTCTAAATAGTATTCTTTTTAATGAAACTAAGATCTACTTGGTTAGTTCTAGCAATTATATTAAAATTTATGTGAAATTACAAATTTAGTCGATGAACTTTGAGGTTTTAGTGTATCTAGTCATTAAATTTCAAAATAACAAATTTATCATTTAAGCTTTCAATTTTATCATTTAAAAAAAATAAAAAATCTAAAAGTTAAGTTTTGTTAGACACAAGATTTAGATTTATATCTAATAGATTAATTATTTTTTAAAATTTGTGAATTTGTTAGAGAACTATCAAACATAAATGTATTAAATACTTTTGGTAGCTTAAGAACTAAATCAATACAATCGTTGAAGTCTAGGGTTTTATCTTGCAATTTAACTTAAAATTTTATATATATTCCAAATTAATAATGAATTAGTTTTGTTTATAAAAAAAATTATGTAAACCACTACTACTACATAATAAGAGATTACAATCGTATTTACTAGAAGTTAGTAGAGTGGGTTATTATAGCTCATTCAATGTTAGGGGCGTCAATTATAATAGTGAATTGATAGTAGTGTATACAACTATTTATAACCTACAATTAAGTATAGTAAATAGTACATACTCACAATTTTCTCTCGTTCTCTCTTTTCTTCTTTATCCAATGCTTACTATTTTTCTATCCAAATAAATATATTTTACAGTTCTAACATAAACTATTATAACCGATTGATTGTTATTATTCATTGACTATAATAACTAACTCAATGCTTCAAATACTGATTGAGTTTCCAAACCTTCTTAAAGATTGCAAAATGGACAAAACACCTATGATGTACAAGGTTTCTTCCTACTAAACTTTCGAATTAAAAGCTTGTTATTGTCCAAGTTTAAAATAATAATAATAATAATAATAATAATAATAATAAAAAAAGATAGCCATAGATAGATAGATTTGAATGTTTGATGGTGTGATTGTACAAACTTCTATGGTTAAAGGGTTTTTTTTTCTTTTGGTTTGGTTCGGCGGGACCGGAGATCTATATAAAGCGTTTACCGGTACGGATCTTCTATATCTTACATTCTGCGTTTGCTCACACAAAACCCTAATCGGTTGCCTCTCACTCTCTCTCTCTCTCTCTCTCTGCTTCATTTGAAGATCTCCAACTTTGTAACAATGGTAACATCATTATCTCATGACCATTTCCTCTGCATTTTCTTCTTCTAATTCCTTCTCCCTTCATCTTTTCTGCTTTTGTTTCTCCCAGACTTTCAAGCGCAGGAACGGCGGACGTAACAAGCACGGTCGTGGACACGTTAAGTTCATCCGGTGCTCCAACTGCGGGAAATGCTGTCCTAAGGTTATTGTTTTATGCATCTTTCTCCGCAATTCCTGCATGCGTTTCTTGATAGTTTATTGGCAGCGGTCATTTTTCCTTTTCGGAATTGGCTCATTTTGTGTTTTGTTAGTTTTTTTTTTTTTGATTGCTTGATTGCAAGTATTACTAGTGTGTTTATGATTGGTTGATCTAGAAATTGCGAGGGATAAGTGTCTGCCAAGTTATGGGGATATGATTATTTTATGTAGAATGTTAGTAACTATAAGAATTTGAATATATACTGTTGTTAAGTGATTGCTTGGTTGGTTTTAAGGATAGGTTAGAAAGGAGTTTACTTAAGTGTTTTGTTATAATAAAATGGAATTCTCATAAGCTTTCCAAAACTCAGCGCTTTATTAGGCTTGAGGCTTGTATGAAGGCAAGATTCTAACTTTTAGCCTTGGGACTTGTGCCTTCTTTAGACCATAAAAGGATTGTTCTCTTGTATGAGAAAGTTTACCCTATCCTGAAAATGCACCAAGGCTTAAAAGTCTTTACAACTCTTGGAAAGTTACCCAATTTCTAAACATATAAAGGGTTACTTTGTGTTTGTAATGTTAATATATGACTTGTGGCAATTCAACCACTCCCTATGATTATCTAAGTTTCCAAAGCTATTGAAGATAGAACTGTATGAATAAGCCAATCCTCATGGTGGTGATGTTAACATTCACTTATTAGAAGTTTGGTTAAATTATAAAAGTATCAATGAACTTTGCCATTTGTTTAAAGAATACCCCTTGCCATTTCAAAAGTTGCAATTTATTATCTTACACTTTTCCTATGATTTCCCAAACTACTCTTTAAGTAGAAATCCGTTAGAATCATGAATGAAAATTGGAAGCTAGAATGGATGTGACAATGACATGGAACGATGTGCAGTGGTATTCAAGTTTCAATTTCCTTTTCAAGTCTCCACCTCACTGTTTCAAGTTCCAATTTTCATCCAATATTTTAATAGATTTCTACTTTAAGGGTTGTTTTGAAATGCTTAAAATCTTGAGACCACCTTTTGTCTTATGGGCAAAGAATATGGGTATTTGTGAAACATTGCATAAGCACACTACTTTTGGACAAAGTGACTTTTGAGTGCCTGTTGATGATTGAGCAAGAGCGGTTGAATTTTATTATTTTCAAGAGATGAAGTTGATTAAATCTAAGTTCATTAATTTTGGTTGATGAGAATAGGACAAGGCTATTAAGAGGTTTCTCGTGAGGAATATTGTGGAGCAGGCTGCTGTTAGGGATGTTCAAGAAGCCTGTGTCTATGACCGTAAGAATTCTGTTCTCTCATGATATATTTTGGTTGCTTTATTTCACATAACAGTATTTTTTTCCATGGCTGATATAGATCCTCGTTTATTTTTTCTGTGCAGAATATACTCTTCCTAAGCTTTATGCTAAGATGCAGTACTGTGTTTCCTGTGCTATTCACTCACATGTTGTGAGAGTTCGATCTCGTACTGATAGAAGAAATCGGCAACCACCACAGCGTTTCATCAGACGCAGGGTTAGTCTTTGCAAAAATTATTTATAATGTTGATTCATAATGAAGTGACCATATTAACAGTGAATTAAAATTTTTATAGTTTTGATTCATCATGAAGTATTGACGTTTTCATTGAATTTGATAATGCTAGTTTTACCTTTGCTAAATCCCTCAAATTCTTATGATAGGTAGCAGAAAGAGTGTTTACATCATAATGTGATCTTTAACTTTTAAGCTTCGTTTATAGTCATTGAGGAATATGAGAAACTCCTAGGATCCATCTAATAGATTAATTAATACAGAGACTTGAGAGACTTTTATTAGGTACTTTGTTTGCTAGTATGTATACTTGTTAGAACATGCAACTCAGTCTTGTTTGTTGTCTAGTGGGTGCTTAAGCTTGCTTACTTATGGAAAATTGTGGTTTGATAGTAGTGATATTTGGAGTGGCTGTTGCTTTATCCCATTTCTGTTTTTATTTCAGGAGGATCAGGCAAAGCCCGGTCAGCCAGGTCAAGCACCTCGTCCTGTTGGAGCTGGAAATCCTGCTCGTGTATAACAGAAACCTTTTCATGGCTTCTACGAGTAAGTCGTAGGGATCTTTTATAGGCACTCTTTTATAGTTTGGTTGTTTCTTTTTTGTGGATGAAAGTGAATTTTTGAATCAATATGGAAACAAACTTATCCGAGAATTTTGCAACTTGGAATGAGCTAAAGACCGGTTATTGTGTTATCTAATTACTTTTCTTCACTTTCATGTTTGGATTGGATTGGATTTTCTCCATTTTGTTTTTTTTCTAACAATACGGATTCGACTAAGGTCGAGATTTTATTTATGTCAGTTGGCCAACTAGAAAACAGAAACATTAATCAATGAAGGAAAACAAACTGGCATTTAATTTCACCCGATCAGGTAAGATTATGGATACTATTCTTATAAGTTGTTAGTCATATTCAAAGGTTGAGATGTGTTGATGGAAATATCCAAAATCTAACTTTTTGTTGTTAATATCAACCAAAGTAGGTTATTACATGTAAGTTATTACCCTAGTTATGTGTCTTATAGATAAATTATTCTAAATATTTTAGTTTGATTTTACTCATCTAGATTTATACATAATTTTATATTTTTATATAAACTCTTGATAATTAACTACTATAAAAAGTTTTAAATAGCACATATTAGAAAATGATAAACTTTGATTGAATAAAGGAATGTTCATCTTTTTAGATCAATCTTGCTGTACTTCAAAACATTGAAAAATAAATAATTAAAGATTAGTTCATATATGAATCTAGGATATAATACAACAAAAATGTTTTGTGAAAAATGAAAAGTAGCAAACATTGCTTTTACATTGGGATTTGTTCAAATTAAATAGATAATAACTTACTGGGAAAAACATGAGCAATGTTATCGTCTCAAATGTATTAGGTTGATAATAATTTACATGGGAAGTTTAATCCAATGATAAAAATTACATGTTTGATAAACATTATTTAAGTGATTTCATTGATGTTCTTGTCGACTGTAACACATTTGAAAAAGTAAAATTGAGTAAAACAAATTTTATTTAAAATTTGTTTTATTGTAAATTGATAAAACAGATTAGACACATTTAGTGAATAATATAACCATCGAGCCTGAAGATAATGGAGAAGTCGCGATCCAACTACCATAGTCCGAGATATTTGAGAGGCTGAATTACATCCACTAAATTTGAAAATGAAGAAGCAACAACCTTTGTTTTTGATTTTGATGAAACGTAATCCTTCGAACATGAATTTGATGAAGCATGGATGAAACCTCCAGATTTGATTTTGAGGGAAGCATAAGCGAAAGCTTTGAACTTGATTTTGAAGAACCTTTTTTCGTGTGACATTCAACTTATATATGGTCTCGCTCAAAGTGTGTACGTTCTTCAACTTATTGTATCGCTTCCTTGACAAAATGAACATCTTGAATTTAATGCTTTGTTTCCAATTTGATATGCTTTCCTAGTAGGAATGAACATCTTCGAATTTGCGCTACCTTGGTAGGGATGATCTTCAAATTTATGTGTTGCGTTCTTTATTTGAGATGAACAACATCAATTTTATAGTCACACAAATAGTTGTAGCACTCCTACTCTTTTAATATTTTGTGGACTGAATTTAAATTTCTTTAAGTTGTTTACGTATCCTTGAAGAAATGGGTCAAGTCATAACGTAGTTAAACTAGTTCTTGTTTGTTTGTTTTATTTTTTATTTTTTACTTTTTTGTCATTCACCTTTTAAGCTCATGTGAGCTAAGGAGCACCATTCAGTTTAGGCGATAAAAAGCTTTGAATATTTACTAGCTCATATTTTCATCAAGGACTTGTTCACATCCTTCATTTGTAGGATTCGTAAATATAACAAGTCTTGACTTTACCATTAAGGAACCTTTTGTATTTATGTCAACAAATAGCTTTCTCTTCATGCGTGATGGAACACGACTGTGAATCTTATTGTTGTTGTTTTCTCCATGAAATAGTTTTGCCTTCAAAGTTTTCATCTTTCTTTAATGTTGATCGCTTGTCATCTTGAGATGATCAAAAGTAGATGTTGAAGGTCGATCTGTCTTTGATGTGTAGATACTTAGCCTTTTAAAAGTTGAAGTTCGAGTGAAGTAGAAGTTGGACATTGGTTTTCTTCTCCTATCGTGGTCATATGCAATCTTTGGAAGATTGAAAATCGAGTAGTTGAAGGCTTGATACGATCGAAGACAGAAGTTCTTTGCTTGATTACCTTTACATCGTTGACTTTTTAGCAAATATATGATTGTTGTCAACCTCTGCTACGTTGACAACAGGACACACAATGACTTCTAATACTTCCTCTGGATGATCATAAAGGAAGCTTCTTGAAAAGAATTCTACCAAAGTTATCGATCCTCGAGGTCGGGGAAAGCCCTTATCTTTTTTCTGACAGGTCTAGGCTTCCAAGCCCTTTTGTTTCTTTTCTTTATTTGAGTCTTGCTTTCTCTTCTATATTGTTACTGGAGAAACGACTTCTTTTAGGTGGAACTTGAATTTCCTTTCTTTCGACGAGTCACAAAGATCCACCATTTGTCATCACTTCAACAGGCTGGTCTTTGTTTTGAAAGTCTGTCATCACGATCCTTTGTAGGAATCGAACAACTATAGGTTCAAAGATTCCAAACTAAATCAAGCTTTCTTTTTTATCGTGAGACGCGATCAATGGTGTAACACTTGAAGTTATCGTCACTACAACATGATTCGTCTTAGTTATTTCATAAATGGAGCTCAATCTTCTGTTCGCAAGCTAACTTTAGAATTAACTCTTTCAGCGTGAAGCACTTTTCAACTGGATGACTAACTACTTGATGATAGTTGCACTAGTTAGGATTATCTACTTTTCCTACTTGTTTTGGTCGTTTTCATTTCGACAACTGAATAAGTTGCTTCTTTAGCAGTTACTCTAACATATCTGCAACATCAAAGTCAGAGTCAGAAAATGGATGAACCTTTTTCTGTCTTTCTTTCAAAGTTAAGCAACGTCTCTCACCTCTATTAATTTTCTTTCAGCTCTTGTTCCTTTTCCCTTAGAAAAAGATTTTATTGGGGTCGCATGAATGACCATAACTCTTTTATGACACTATTCACAATTTTTTCAGTGTTGTTTGTTCCATTCTAGTCATTCCTCGTTTTCCAAATCAAGAAATCCTTTACTCTCCCATTGATAATGCTCAGCTCCATATCAAAGAACTTATTATATTAGTATAACATCATATGTTAAGTTACAAGTATTTATACTTTAAACTCGGGTTTGCCTGTGTAATTTACCTATGCCTTGGTACGACAATTACATGAAAAGGCAGACTTTGACATACACTGTTACACACAAAAGTCGTAAATTTCATAATATAACACACATTGTCAGCAATGTTCAAATAAAAAGTGAGAGGGTAAATTTTACTATTGGCCTACAATTTCTAGCTTAATATTTCATTTAGGCGCATAAGATGAGAACATCACATTATGGCTCTGTAAGAAGTATAAATAAAGAGTTGTGACTAACAATTATGGGCAAATTCTTTATCAAGTCCGGTACTTGAGATCCACACAGCTTTCGTTCTTCGAAATCAATGTTCAAACTGCTTTAGTGATCTTATCCTGACTCAGATAAACTCATTTACACTTAATATGCATGAATTTGATATAATCATTTTAGTTATCTACTTCTACAAAGCATCAACAGGACACTTCGCTTTAAATGACATGGCATGGTGTCTCTGTGACTCTGTCTTGTGTTTGTGTGTGCTCATTTCTTGCCTATCTTGACAGGATGCGACAGAAAATTAAAGTTGTTCGATCTAACTTGGTTGTCTCTCGTCACATATACCTGCAACATAAATTTCTTGAGAATTTGACGGGAATCTTTTCCACTTTTAACGCATTTGACCCACAATCATCTTCGTCAATTTTCGAAATGAGATAACTAAAGAGAGATGGATGCTTACATTGGTTTCATTTCGTTCTTGTATGCGTATGAAGGGTTGTAGTTTCAATAGCCACAAGCTATCGCTACAACATTCATGTGACTTGATGCGCACCAAGACAATTTTGCTGCAGTTGAAGAGCAATTCTGATGCACTCTGCCATAGGACAGTTGGTCTTGATTGCGTTTGAGGCAATATGAGACCTACTAGCAGCATATCCAGCCTGCCACAACCAAAACCCTCAGAGAGAGAGAGAAAAGAGAGAATTGTTTTTCTCTTTACGCATCTACATTCCAAGCAAAAAAATTCTAGTTTGGATAAATCGTCCATGTTCAACACGTATTGGACACTCCGAAAATGATGAACACATGTGATATACTTGTACCCACAAGACAAGTAGACATGTGTTGGACAGCAGTTGAACAAATTGAATACAAGTTTTTGCACTTGTTTGACACGTATCAAATATTTGTTAAGATTAATACATAGATATGTATAGGAATAATGCAAAATAATAATAATAAATATTGAAGTAAAACATACCCAAACTTATTTATTCAAACAGATATATATACACACAAAGCTTACAGACTTCAAATTGTATAAAAGCCATATAGTTTAAAAACATAGAAATTTTAGTAAGCATATCCATGCCATGGCTACGTCCTACTCATAGAGAATAACCCATCATTGTTTTTGTGTCCTATCGTATTTGTGTCTTGTGTCTCATGCATACACTGATATTTCTTTACTTTCAAGCATGTAGGAGAATATCATGACAACAAAAACAGTTATGCCGTGTGGAATAACATGCATCACACAATTTATCACATCTTAACTACCATTATTCTCACCTTGATCATCTCGCTCATCATGGTACCGAGGGGAGGTGAATTTACTTTTGCCCGACTTGCCACCTAAGCATAGAGAAGGGAGCCTTGATAGATCACTTCTTGCATTATTGGATCACAAACAGATATAAAATATTAAACCATGAGAAGAATAAATAAAATTTGGCCACCTCGTCCATTTTGATGTACCCTACTGGTAGTTTGGAGTCACTCTCATCCACCATCTGCCTCAGAAGTTTCTCAAGATCCTTCCCCTGGCCATTGCCTATCCATTCCCATTGCTTGGCCAAGGTTAATATGTCTTCAATGTAGTCTGCACTGTGTAGAGGTCCAATCCAAAGAGGTCCCGAGACCACGAGCGACTCAGAAACCTAACAAGTCAAAAAATTTAATGTATCTCAAACTTACAAGATTGAATGTTGCAAACAATTACACTAGAAAGCAAGAACCCAAATGAATAAGAAAACAGCAAATCCAAGCATATCATGAATCATTTCAAGCATAGTAATAGTAGTCATAATCTTACCCTTGAATCATTGCAAGGACAGCTCATCTGTCCAAGCTCACTCCATGAAAAAGCTTGTGAATTTCCACATTTTTCGCAATAGCTGACGAAACCATAATGCCTGATATTGAATAGTGAGAGCTTCAATCAATCACCATCAATGATCATACTAGATACATCCAACGCTAGTAGACAATGCTAAACTCATCAACTATCACCTGTTTTTATAAATCCTCCCTCGATTGACTCGTAGCATGACTCTAAAAACAGGTCCATGGTACGAATAATACGAAAAGAGTGGTGTAGCATAGTAACCCAGTACAGAAGCTTCACGCGCAACCCCACCTATAAGCATTCGCAGACCAATTTCATTTGAAAATGGCATAGGACGCACATATGCTCCATATGCAGCTAAAGATCTAGAGCGAATGGAAAGAAAAAAGAAGAGAAACAAGAAAAAGGAGAAAAAAGAATTTTAATCACCACATCATCATATAATTGTCCACCTATATTCACTTACTTAGCAACCATTTCACTTTTAGGCTTAAAACTTAGGACAAGCAAGGATGCAAGTCAAAACCAAAAACAATCAGAATGTTTTGGATAAAGTTGTTATAGCAACCCTTATTCAATTTCAGCTGGTTTTGTCAATTTAGCTAGTTCAGTTCAGTTTTTTAAAACATTCAGCAATAAAGTCAGTTTTAAGTTTTTGTTTATCCAATCCGTCAGTTCCAAGTCGAATTGCTTAGTCCTAAAGAGAGACTCAACAAGTAACTAACAGTATTAATTGAGAGCTAACACCAAATTCAAATACTAAAATAACGTTATATTTAATTCTTTTATTAAATGATTGACCAAAAAATTTAAGTTGATGAGCCATGATAAATTTAATTATAATAATAAGACTCCAACAGACTTGTCGACTTGAAAATTTATAAAATTTCCGACAAGTGAAAAATAATATAGTGGAGAGGAAATGACATTAGTACATTACAGAGTTTAAACACACCAACTCTATGTCATATCTAATAATTCATTGACCAATAGCTTAAACTAATGAGTTCTTAATTGAATTAAATTATATCCGTTATCAATACTTCAGCACCTTTATAAATAGATACAAGACATTACAATGATAAGACATTTCATATCAAGATTTTAATGAAGCGGTTAAAACAAAAAACTAAGAGAGTAAGATTCTGCACTCACTGAGAAGGGCGATGTCCGCCGGAAGAGAAGCCATCCGTCGACGTAACATAGAGCAATCCATCCAATTTCAAAGCATTTATAGCGGGTCTAAGAAACGACGAATCACTTCCAAAGGAATCAACATCAACAAAATCAAAGAAATCCTTCTTCAAGTAAAACTCCGTCATTACCCTGTTCGCATCACAATTAGTAACCACCCACCGCCGATTATCCCCAAAATTTTCCGCAACCCTCGATAAATTCTTCACAATAACCTTCCGATTATCATCATTAGCGTCATTCGCCAACACAAAATCAGCCTCGGCCTCGACCAAGTACCGAAGCGATCGGATCCCACAACCGCACAATGCGTCGAGAACCCGAAGATGGCCCTTGGATTTCCGGTAGAGCGCGGCGGCGAGAACGCCCAAGTCGCGTCCGGTGGCGCTTTCATGGCGGAAGAAGGTGTCTCCGATGTCGAAATCTAAGCCCCTTTCGGTGTGATGGTTTGAGAGACAACTGTTGAAGGATTTTTTGTTGGAGTGTGAAAATTGGAAGAGATGAATGGTTGAAGAGGTGAGGAAATGGGAGTTTGTTTGTGGGATGTGAAGAAACGGGGAAGGAGATAGGGTTCTTGGCGCTACAGTTAACATGGCGGGAAATCGTTGGATTCTGCATTTTAATGGACTTTATAGGTTTTTGTTTTTTCTAAATAAATTATATTATTAATAATTTTTTTATAATAATTGTAGGGCACACGGCCAAACCCTTAGGGTATGTTTGGGGCATGGAGTGAGGTGGAGTGGAGTGGGCTATAATAGTCCACACCATGACAATGATTATTTTAGTTGGGGATTAGGATTAGGATTAAAATAACTCACATGTTTTTACTATTCTTCAACTCTAGGGGTATTTGTTTCAAGCGTTGGAAAGTTCGGCGACCAACTTTCCGACACCACCTCCAGTGATTGTCGTCGGTCAATCTTCGACCACCACCTTCGGTGATCGTCGCCGGCCAATCTCCGACCACCACCTCCAGTGATCGTCGTCGGCCAATCTCCGACCACCACCTCTGGGAATCGTCGTCGGCCAATCTCCGACCACTATCTCCGGTGATCGCTCCCGGCCAATTTCCGACCACCACCTTCCGTGATCGTCGCCGGCCAATCTCCGACCACCACCTCCGGTGATCGTCGTCGACCAATCTCCGACCACCACCTCCGGTGATCGTTGTCGACCAATCACCACCACCACCTCTAGTGACTCCACCGGCTAAC